>SJJU01011530.1:0-24949 GCA_012932125.1 Conopomorpha cramerella
CTTTTTCACAACCGAACGTTCGGACGGTAAAGGAAAACATCGAAACCTGCCTACCACAAGGCGTGAACCTTTTAAGGACGATAGGCTCACCCCGCACTACGCTCGCTGGGTTAAATACGCTTGGTGAACCAAGGAAAAAATGTTTAGTACGCGCTTGTGCCTACACTGCTTTGGGATTAAAAGGCACAAAGTTTCTCAACGCTTCGAATCATAATTGAAGGAACTTTTACATTCGTTCGGTATGTTGTTGCTTAAGAAAATGATGAAGACGTCTCGTATATTTTTTATTAATACAGGTAGACATTTATTCTTATTAAAAAGTACGGAAATACGTCAAGGAATGTTCCCTCTGTCAGTGTCTTTAAATGAGTTGTTCTTACCGTTGTCATCCTAAGGCTCATCAAAGGTGCAGAAGGCCTTGACAAGCTCCATACCTTCCTGTCTTGAGCGAGGCTCCTGGCCTCGCTGCGCACTTCCACGGCTCGCAGTTCAGCTTCTATTTTGTTATCGGAGGAGGTGAATATCAATAAAAAGCTTGTGAGTCCTCGAACATTTCTTCAAATTCTGAATGGATATATGGGATTTCGAAAACTAAAATCGTTTTTGCTAAGATTTTAATAAGGTATTTACGCAGTTTTGTTTATCTTTTCTTCTCCAGGATGGTGCGATTCAACATGAGAAAAAAATCTGAATTAAGAAAAATGAATAGTTGCTGTTTTGATATTCACCTCCTCATCTGCTGCCACCCTTAGTTATTTTGCTCAAATAGAGAGAGAACTATCGCATTTAATTGTATTGAACATCTTTAATTAAGACGTGTAATTGAACTTCATGCCATGCGGAATTACTTAACATTAGCGGAAACGACTTCAGAATCAGATTTTTAACAAAAATATGCGTACTACATCTTGCTTTTCTGTAACTTTCTATTCTAAGTTTTGCAGTCGAACAGATAACCTAATTCGATTATTCGGGGTTAGATACGAGCACATCACTCGAACGAAGAGCGTGTTGGATTCAACGATTGATAACGATCGAAAAAAAATGTATCGCGATTAATACGTGATAGTGATGCTTTTTTCAAATAGTCATGTAAGAATTTAAAACTCTAAAATCTTATCGTATGGGTTTAATCGCACATTTTTACCAATAGTAGTTAGTACAGTACCTACTGTAATCGAGATAATACCTACGTCATATTCACGTTTAGTAGGCCACATATATTTTAGAAGGAACTTGCGCCTGACTTGAAACACTAATGTGCCGATTAGAAAAATAAGCTATAACAAAACGTGGTCTATCTTTAGTTCTGGTCCCATTTTAGCGTTTTTTCTTTTGGTTGGTAAACGTCAGAATGATCTAAGTCATAATGATATAAACATGTACCTACTATTTTAAGATAATTTCTAAAAATAGTATGTGTTTTTTAATATGTCAAATTTATTATTAAATTATTTTATTACCTTGGTTATATTCATATAGAGGTACATATTTCCATAATCCGTAGGTCAATGACTCGGGTCGTGATGTTTAATACTTGCGCTAAAACTGACCTAGAAGCCGATTTTCAAGTTCTAGATTTGTCTATCTTTATAAAGAAGTACCTAATAATCCCATTTTGCTGTGCCTATCGTAGGTCGGTATCGCTCGGTTAATTCATTAAACAAAAATATCACCTTTTTTGTAGATAAAACGTGAATTTAACCGTAACTATTATTAGTTTTCGTTAGGTCACTCTTAATTCTAAATTAGGGGAACCTACCATGTTTCCGGGACATTACCAACTACGAAATAAAACCTATGTTAATAATTTATCTGTTATTACTACTCAATTTGCCTACAGATAACATTAATTTGTTTATTTTCATTAATACTAAACGACTGTAATTTTATGATTTTCATCTCTCATATTATTCAACAACAACAAATCAAAAACTAGCCACTTGAGTGATTTATTACCAGTAATTTGTTTCAAAAGTCAATTGCTTGTGTGCTTTAAGCATGTGGTACACAATGCGGGCATAGATCTACGATGGGCTCACTGTTGGCACACCGCCATTTGTGATAGTAACTGTCTACGTACAACCGAGTATTATACATTACCTACATAAACTGAGCTCTGTCCTAAAGGAATTCCTTTACACAATAGATTCACGGCAAAATTCATTGTAGAGATTGAAATGTCGTCAAAGCCCATCGGTTGCCAAAAGACACGTGCCGTGTACAGACAGCAACCGCGGCGTACCCAAACACTCCCAGTTGCGTATGGTCAGCAGACGTAATAGACATTCATTTGTCACCAGTCAAATTATAACGGCAAAAAAACGTTTAGTACAGAAAAACACTGACGCAATAATAATATCTGTTTTGTGCGTCTTGTCTACAAATCAGTAAGAACTAAAAGTGGACGCGGCGAATAGGTGAAATAGGTCTCAGCACTATCTGTTCGCAGTTCGCTAATGAACAACCGTAGTTACACATAGATTGCATCAAACCGTGTAATTATTACTAATACTAGGTAAATTGTACTTGAAACTGGGTCGGATGTAGAAAGGTCAGCTGTTTTAGCGTTGTTGTTATCGTTTAGTACGTTGTTAGATAATTATGTACATATATCCATTTATTTATGTATGATGGTGTACTGTGCTTTGGAATAATTATTATTTATTGAATTAAAACCTATGGGACCAGTAAGCGACCAGACAGGTCCATGGGCCAGAGCGGCTGAACATTTAACACTAAGTATATTTAAATGTAATGTTATATATCCCCACTTTGAGATTAAAAGGCGTGAAGTGTATTTTTTAAGTGTGTGTTATATAGTATTTTCACAATTAAAGGACCCAGTCGTGGGCAACCCAACTTGAACATATCCTCGTACATCTCGATATATGTTATTTATTTCCATACTAATTAAAATCATTAGTAGTACCTACCAAGCGCATGGTAAATTCTATTCCTGTGACGTTTTGACGTTCGACAAATTGACTAGGTTTGAAAGAGGCAAAACAGATTGCTCTGCATAAAAAATACCTAGCTCTATTTTTATTTGGTAATTATATTCTACTTTCCCCACGTTTATGAAGGTAAGTATGTATGTACTTATAAAGTAATTTGAAACCATCATTAGAAACGACCTTCACTATACATATTTTTTATTAATTGCCGTTGAGATATTATCTATTGTAAAGTACATAATAAAGAGGAAATGTTTTATTGTTTGTTAAAATTCAATAGACTCAGAAACTTTTATGTTAGGTATATGAAGCTAACTATCCACTGTAACATAGGCTAGGTGTATTAGGTACATTAAAATATAGTATATATCTTATTACTAAAACTTTATTCAAGACATAACGCGATGAAATCGTGCACCAAATACCCGGTTGAAATCGCGGGTCGTCTACTAAGCATATTATTTATCTTAGATTTGCCGTTTCGTACAAACTAATTCTATTAATAATTAATAAACTGTGCTGATTATTAAAGTAGATTTTTTTATAGTTCATACCTACCTATTCAAATACAATTACCTTCGTAGAAAATAATTCCGTTAATTGTAATATTAAGTTAATTAGATAGCTGTAGTTATTACTTACAATTACATAGAAGTAATTGTAGTTATTACTTAATGACACATGCCAAAATTAACCGTTATTATTTTTTTAATGGCCTATAATAATCAAAATCCGACACAAATTTCTATTCGGATTAACGGTGCGATTAGGAAATTTGAATGTACGGATTGTTAATTAACAAGGCACTGACTAGTCTATATCACCAAATAAACACGATTACGCGTGTCGCGAACATTAATTAATAAACAAGTAGTAGTAAGTATAAGTCGAAATGAAAGAGAGTAATCAAACCTCATTGCATCATGAAAACTACAAATAGAAATCAAATCATTTCTGTCAATGTATGTTATAAGGAACAAGCTGGGGAATAATAATTGTAATTATCAAGTAAAGTATTTTAAAACCAAGTGACTTTGTTGGCAAGTGAATTTCCTTTTATCCGTTTAAAAATCATGCACAAAAGGACAGTAAAAATAATATTTTACCGTTCTAAGAAATGCATAGCACAGCACAAAATGGCTCTAGCTATGCACAGCAGCAAAATGACACAGATTCGAAAGTGCTTCAAATTATTGGAAGCATCCCGTTCGGTGTGCAGCGGTCGATTACAGACAATCACAGCCTATTAAAGTTAAGTTCTGGAAACTTCACAAAGACCTCGCTAATCAACGTCCATCTGACCTAATAAAACTATTAGAGCTGATTCGGTTTTGCTATATTATAATTGGTTACTTGTGACAGTTGCTAATTATAAAAAGAGTATTCAAACCGTCCTGAGTGGTCAGGGACAAGAAAATTATGACCTAAGCCCTGGAGAGTTGTGCGTCTACTCGCTTTCTTTGTTTCCTCCAAATGTATTAATGTATGCATTCATCCCTGTTTTTGTTGCCAAGTCGTCACCTTCTGGCCTCTAACCTAACCGACAATTTACATTTAATAATATAAAAATAATATTATATGTACGATTGGCCAAGAAAGTGGTCTATAAGTTTTGATGTCACTTCCTGTGTCACTAAAAGATTAATAAGGTAGAGTTCTTATATTGTTTCAAGTGAAAAATGAGCCTAAATGTCTAATAACATCACAGTTTCAATCTTAGGCTGGTAGACCAGATTATTGGCTGTTTGTATATTAACAAAACATGTTTCATTGTCAATTTGAAGGGTGGCGGTATTAGAACCACCTACCGTGTAATATACTCTGACTGAGAAGTGAGATGCAATGTTATTCCTTACTAGTGGAGATCTGGGGAGAGTAAATTAAAAATAATAAGTTAGATCGTCTTTAAACTCGGTAGAAAAACGTTCCATATTTTATTTATACATAATCAGGTCATCTATCTACTTTTTACCGTTTTATTAGGAAGAGAGTTGAGTGAATTGTACGTTAGATTGAAGCCAATATTTCATCATGGAACATGCATATTACCACATACTTACCCATCATCGTAATAAACCTACTTCAATGTAATCTGCAACTGCATGCCTTTATGACGAACACTACAAGTTTATTTATGACCATACCAGGATATTCTGAGGTCATAGGAAATGTCACACATAAAAACCAACAACTGTTCCTTGTACCTACATACTTACAGAATGTAATTTTTATAATTGTATAACAATGTTATAACAATAGCATAATATAGCGATGTGGAATCGAAATAGCTCATAAAGCGGAAAGTTGTGTTATTCTTCTGGCTGTGCATTGTGTGAATGATGACCGCAGAGGACGTTCGGACGAGCCAGTGCGGTGACGTCACCGCCACAGCTGACTCACTCACCAGCCGCCACCGTCGTGGTCGCGCCGTGGTCGACCAGCGAGTATGATGCACCGACCGGCAATATAGTATAACGAGTTACACAAACGGCACAGGAAAACGTACACGTCATTCGAAATGCACTAACTAGGCTAAATACTTTATTTTATTTCCAATACACATTTTGTCAAAACAGTTGATATTGATTTTTGATAATCATCATTTCCGAAGTATCAAACTCTGTAGGTAAGTGTATTGAAAAACTTCGTATCCATCAATGCTCAAGGTAATTTATTGAAGCATTGTTGCCTGTATTACCTACCCATACGTAATTGTAAAACACGCCTGCATAAAAAAGTACTAAAATAATACATACATACTTACGTAAAGTAACATGTAGACATAAAATTACATATGTAAGTAATAGCTGAAATGTAAACACGAACAAGAAGTCGTAAGAGATTTACGATTCGTGATATGTTTAGAAACTGTATATTCGCTGAAGGGAAATATTATGATGGAAAGCACTTAGCATTGTTCTTACAATAAAATATTTCAAACTCGCACACAACTACGGTTCGGTGCGCTTTATTGCTGTGAAAATCGTATAGTTTCCAAGCAGAATCCTTAGTTGAAGTTGAAACTTCGCGTTTGATTCAGCACAAGAACTAAGTTCGCGGTACAAAAATAAATACTCCAACGGCTCTCAACGGTCGGTCCGTACACGTCATTCAACATACGAACGAACAGACAAAAGAAACAAAAAGTATAACTTAACGTATCTACACACACTTGGGTAAAGTAGAAACATTGCTTGCTCACGAATCTGAACACGTAGTAGGAACGACCAACGTTCGTAAAACCCGATGTACCAATGGCCTCTCCTGCAGCAGTGAAGTCCTTTGTGTCTGGTTCAAACTTTGAGACTTATGTTAAGTTCAAAACCAAGATTACACCTCTAATGACACCATCAGCTACACCGCCCACTCGAGGCAGGCTCCCGTTTCCAAGTCCTTGCGTGATGGTACAGATAATTCCCCACTTGTGGAGTTGTGGCTGAAGGGAAGGATAAGTAGCTCGTCGACGAAGACAAAATGCCGCAACGTCCAGCGATGGAAGATACTCCTCCACGTATGCTGATTTCCCTGCATTTCATTTGGGACTTTGTGTCTGAACTATTCACGTAGACTTGAACGATAAGACCGAGTAGTCTAAAGAATTTCAGTAGATTTTCTTATTTTAAAGGAGAATTCACTTGAATAACTTTATATTCCATCTAAGACATAAGACGTAACTGGAAATGGAACTAAAACTCCTTTTCTCGAACCGTACGCCGAACTTCCACGAAGAAGATTAGGTATGATAAAAAAGAGTGTTTTTTATAACAAACGATTCCATTGAACACGCCAATATTTATAATGAATAATTTATGAGCTAGGTAGATTGCCGGCCTTGGAGCGTTTCGGACGCAAGCATAACTTTATACACGTCCTTATGTAATTCAAAAACCTTGTCCGGTATGCGTTACCACAATGTTCCGTGTGTGTATGTACCCACGTGGATTAGAACGAGTGACGGATGTCAGAGATATAATGAGAAGAGGGTCTTCCAGAAACTCATTGCTGCCAATTAAGCTCACATAAAAATTCTTTCCGTCCCGACCGTCCATTGAAAGCCATTAAACAATTTTAATAACCAATATAATCGTACGACACTCTTCCCCGGTATGGACACATTAATCAGACTGGTGTGATAACAACATCACTCGGAGCGAAAGGAAATTCTATAAATCAGTGTTTTGTTAGTTCTGACAATTGCTAGCGATATATCAATCACTGTTACAGACGTATAAAATGTTAAGAAACTTCTAACAACACCAATGTAATGGGAAATTGTGAAAAAAACATGCTTTACAAATTATACTCGCAGGTACTTTACCTTCAGAAATTACATTACAGTAATAGAAATCGTAAGATCTATGAAATGAAGCTGTAAGAAAATGTATCAAAACAAATGCATACTTCATAATAACACAAACGCCCAATCTAATATTAGTCAGTACCGCGACTCTTCCTACACGCATAAAAAAAGATTTATAAAAAAAGAAGCGACTCTGTACCACGGGCCAGAGCGGATCTGCGTTATGAGTTTGAAGTATGATTATTACTATGTTTTGGATCCCGAAATAAATATACGGAAACGGGTCTGGGACACGTGTTGGTACGTAATATTATGTTGGGGTGAAGAACCCGAGTCAGCGGGTCAGATAAGCCCGCCCCGTATTTACTCGACTATCACAATAAATCATCCAACGTAAACGCAACACTATGACCCCGCGTCAATGTAAAACGGGAGATATTACAGCTGCATATTATGGCGTTATAAATAGAATCGTAACGTTTCAATGTGTGATTACTTTATAATCTTGTCGTAAAGACTGTACGTTTTAATATGCGTTTATTGGAACAATGATCTTTTTAGTCGGGGTACAGTGAAGCTTATGAGCAGTTATAAGCTTAACTGGGACTTTGAACTCTGTCTGTATGAGTCATTGTAACATAGTGCATCGCCGCAGCTGCACTTACCTTACCTAACTGGAATTACTGCAACTAAAGACAGACATTGCTAAAAGTTAACTAACATTCAACGATGATATTTTTGATAAATAAATTAGAACAGAAAACTCTATGGTGTATTTATGCTGTTGTGAAATTCTAAGGAGAAATGTCTGCTGGTGTTCGCAAAGATAAAAAGTGTCTGATAAAGAGCAGACACTAATTTTCTGTACACACTAATTGGTGCTCAGAGAGAATTTAGATCAGACAGGGTACTCCAACAAGTGACTTGAACTCTGCAGCAACACTTTTCTTCGCCTCCGTTCAATATAAGAACTTGTTAAAGGGTGCTCCAACTACGCCTGTAGTGTCTCGCCGATGCTCTTCCTATGCACTTTGTATTCCCCGTAGTCCAATTAACGACGACTAAGATTAGCAGACGCTGACTCAAACCGCAGATGTGTTCACAAGTTCGTTCTCACAGTCGGACAGGCAGAAACGTCGCCTTTCGGCTCAGGAATTCCAGCCACCCATGTCCGCGTAATTACTGCGGATTATGTCGAGTGACGTTAAAACATTTATCATATAGGATTAAACAATCCAGCAAACATGTCCCGTGGAGGACGCTAATGTTTATGCTTTCAACCGGCCACCGACAATGGTGTTCAAATCCGTCATTGTTCACCGAGAGTGTGTTATTGTTTCAATTTCGAGTGTTATCTTTGGCGTGAGTGTACAGAGGCGATTACTTAGAAATTAGTGTTGGTGATAATAAAATGGACCTTATTCGTTAGTTAGTAAGGACGTTAGGGCTCTCGTGTGCAGCGGTAGGGCGTAGTGACCGCGGTTTCCTGCGATAGACGGCTGCCGATAGCCGCTGCTTCCGCCCCGCCCGCCCGGGCCGTTCCTCCGCTCGCCGGCTGCAGCCGCCGCCGCCGTCGCCCGCCGGTTCAGCAATGTAGGTACTTGTTAGGATCCGATGACCTAATAAAATTATCTAACTTTCACTTTGTTGTGTGACCGACTGCATACTCTCTGCAATACATAGAGCATATTAGCAATCAGTCTTAGATTTGACTACCAAAGATGAATATTTTATATCACCCATATTATTACAATGAGCGTGTTTTGAAAACAACCGTATCAAGGGGCGATAGGCTCATTATCTACTTCATTGGGTCCATCATAAACGTCCATAACAATTAATGACCTTGAGACTTGTCTCACATATGACCAAAAATATTTACGTATGGATACAATCAAACCTACTTTCATAAGGGCGTTTATGAATTACTTTTTCCCAGAAGAACTACTGTTTGAAATGAGAATTTTTCTTCTCATGCTCAGGGACATAGATCGGTACTTATTTCTTGTGCGAACATTTATTGCTCCCATGTTGTAGATATAAACGTATGCCATGTTTATAAGGAATTTAAAGCAAGCCGTAAGTTACAATGTTAGATAACGTAGCAGGGTAACTGTGTAAAGTGGGTCATAATTTGGTGGGTTACGTCTAAATATTTACGAACACATCCAGCTTAAGCTGAACTCAAGTTTAGTACATTTTGTACTTGTAAAGTGTGTAAAGTTTGCCAACAATTAGTCTTATTGACAACCGATACTATTATCTTAGTAGAGGTCAGTTACCTTGCGCTGAAGTATTTGTGTTCGGACGCCGATAAGTTCGCTTGAAACTAGGTGGCTACCTAAATTGCAAACAAACAAAAACACCGATAAAATTTAAACTTACGTGAGAAACTAACCTCGTAGAAAGCAAGTTTATGTAGCTAAGCTACGATTAAACATAGTTTAAGTGGGCCATCTGGATACGATATTTTGTATTTGTCGTGCACTCAATAACAAATTATTTACTGCGACTTTAAATTACAATCTTATATGTTTAGTATCTACTTGAAAATTGTGTACCTACGTCTTTAATATCACGTAGTATCAGGAAAGCTTGATAAGTAGGCCTGTACAATAAAAGATAAGAAAGTTACCCTTACGTATAAAAAGTTAAGAGCACTGAAAGAAAATGCTAAGCGATAAAAAGAACAAAAACTTTTGTTACTTTTATAAGTAAAAGGATGCTAAAGTGGTTTAAAAATAGAACCAAGAACTTACCAAGTTAGGTACTTGGTTCTTAGTACTACTGTAAAGTACTCACAGAATCGAGCGTGTCGTTGTCACAGAATGCATTTCGAGATCGACGATATTGCAAATTCAACCATATTTTTTGCAAGTCAGCAGCGTAGCGTGCGCCTTTTTTGTATCTGTTTGCATAAAAAGTTAAGTAAGTAAATCAATAGAGAGTCAAGGTTAGTAAGCGAACATCTTACAACCAAAATAAACAAAAACCTCGATGCTTTTGCACCTGTTGGAATTCACTGTAAAAAATCAATAGTACAATAAGGTTTTGTATAAGGGCCAATGCAGTCCACTATCGATCAAATAAATTCATCAACATTCCCGAAAAACTCTAAAATAACATTCCAGAATTCCAGAAGCAAATTGCTTTCGTAAACAGTTTTCACTGACTTTTCCTATACAAAACTATCATATCATTTTTCACAGACAGCAATTCCTCTGTATTGACCCTATTATATCCCCTCAGATCGTATTTTGCTGAGTAAGTAAGTAACTTTTTCATATCCATCAAAACAAACCCTTAATATTTTTTCTAGCCGAAATGACTAATAGTACAACGGTGATTTCATCAAATACGCGATTTAGGTTAATGATGGCTCAAGGGATTTTCGAATTATTTGTCGGTGGGCTGGCCACTTATCACCTCTCGTACTTAGTTCAATACATGTACCATTCTACCTAATACGTAGCCTAATCTCCGATATTGTATTATTATACTTCCTGTTTAACTAAGACTACACTTGTCCTTACTTAAAAAACTACCTGTAAAAGTCTAATCGCCGAGTACTAGTTCTTTTAGTACATCCCTAGTATAGAGGGACTCGAACCTCACAAGTTCCAACTGCAAGTCAAGACACCCAACAAAATGTGCTACACCGCCCGCCAATAGAAACGAATACAGCTGCACGTGAAATCAAAATCACTAGTCACCAACCCAGTAAGTACATTATTCGGTTCCGTATTAAGCATGAACTATAATTACATTGCGCGATAGAAGGAGTGGGGTATGAACGTCCAACTTAACTGTAACTGACGGTCATACCTGCGTACTTACACAAGCGCAACCAATGCACAATCGGGCGGGGATAGGTGTGTTTTTTTGCCGAAGCTGTGGTAATAATACTCCTTCTGCTGCGTCACCGATGCGATGACCTGCCGAGGTAGGGCTCAATTATGATTGATCGTAAGAAGCACCTTCGAGAACTCGATTCTACGGGAAAAGAAGTTTTCTAACTGTAAGTAGTAATAGTTCGAAACTAGTTTGTCACGATCGGCGTTTGTCGCGTTCAGTTCAGTAATTAAAATGTTATAACTAGAATGATACTGTAATATCCTTTTTTATTATTCCGTGACCGTCGTAAACTAAGGTTATCTAAGTATTTGGATCTTTCTGTTCCTGATGATTTTTTTTCATTTTTTTTATTTATTTGTTCACTAAACCGACCACAACAATTTTAATATTATTAACATAAACAAAAAACAAGATATAGTTGCGCTGTTCTTGAAGTGAACACAACATGCACAAATTACATACAATTTTTTTTGTTACGATATCACTGCATTAGTTTGTTTTAACAATAAATAGGTACTTATGGTTAGGTTATATACTAAATAGACATCTTAAAGCCGGTGCGTGTGTGGTATCCTGGAACATAAAAAATAATGATTTCTTTCAGTATACAGTTTTGTAGCCAATGTTTTACTATTGGTGGAGGGAAAGAATATCGAGTTTATGAATAATTATGAGTCCCCCTACTTGAATTAACGAATAATAGGAAGATTCTCGTAATACCAGATCTGCGTACCTTCAAATTTGACTACAATTTCTACAAAATCCAACTTGAAAAGAATCATACGTACGTCGGCGAAAAAAGTGGTTTATCAATTTTAATGACATTTCCCGTGTCATTAAAACAACAATAAGGTACAGTTGTGTGTTGGGTGTGTGTAAGTCACTAGTAATATGTCTAATTACATTCATAATGAGTTTAGGGTGATACAGCCCCGAACCATGGGGACTTACGTAATATTTGCGCTGTGTGCCAGTGGCAGTTATAGGTACCATTGATCTACGGCTCACACTGTTACAAGACCTCATGGTAGGTACGCTGGAGGATTCTTGGCCGACTGTACTTAAAGTTAGAAAGGTTAATGTCGATTTATACAGCTATGCACAGGATGTGGTGACAGTTCGGTTGTCGGAATGCGACCTGCCACCGTGTGTCGGCGGAGTCGACGCCACGCCGCCGCCGCCGCAGCGCGCCGTTGTCACGGTCAGCCTGCGTCACACGCATCGAGTCACAACGAGGGTCTACTCTACTGCCCCCCTAGCAAAGCGCCCCAAGAAAGAAATGACAATATATACCAGGCACTGCGATTCGTTGAAACAAGCTAAGTAGCACCATGTCTGACATAATAGCCAATGACCGCGCGTATTTGTTCTATGTCGTGTCTTTCTTAATGGGCGTACTAGGGCTGATAGATAATGCCCTATAGATTAGACACCCTGAAGGACGTAACAAATGCCTCTGAGGATATGAGCATACCTATCTACTGCGTGTAAAAAGACCCAGAGTTATGACCTTAGAAACGTTGTCTTCTTCTTCAATCAATCAATCAATTCAATCTTTTACTATCGCTACGAAAAAAAAAATTTTGTCTCCATACAAAATAGAAATTTTTGCAATGAGACATGTTGTATGGAGATGGAAAAAAAATCATTTGCCCGTATTGTCGCATACTAACCAGCCCAACAACGTTTCTAAGATTATTGCTCAGGGTTCTTCGACACGCAGTTAATAAGGCGGAAATCATCTAACTATTCTTTTATATTAGAATTTGAATGTTTATAATCGCTTGGCAGCGAACATATTAAAATAGTTTAAGGTATATCACATCCTGGAAACAATTTTAAACTTCTTTAACCTTTTGGTTTCGAATTCTGTAGCGTAATGAACGTATTGAAAATATGGAGTCAAATGCAGGCGATAACAGTCTTATTTTGGGATCTGCTACGCTGGGATATTACCCTAGTAGCACACAACAACAAAATATACCTACAGGAAATCAGTAGATAGGTATATAGCGGCATTCCATTAATTAGTATTCATTTATAGGCGAGACGAAGTGATAGCATGAATTATTATTATTAGTAACGGTCGTTTTATTCGCGGACGCACAAATCAGCAATCAATAGCCGACGAATTTTAATTAGAAACGTCGCGTCATACAATGACAGCAACGAACGAACGACGACGCAAGAAACGAAATTGTCCGTTTCGCTCAAGGTTAGAGTAGAGTCCCCGCGACCACGCTGCCCACCAACCGTGCGATGCTCGAAATAAAGGCCGTCCGTTCCACTGACCAAACATCCATCAGAATCATCTGGGTTACGAGGCTACAAACCGCTAATCTCCACAATCCGCTAATTGATACTGTGCGAGGCGTGTGATCACAATCACAAGCCGAGGACTGCCCGCGCCTGCGCCTCCCGCAATCAGCCGCCACTCGCCACATCTTCCTGACCGAACCCGCTGCGTCTAGATACAACACTTCTTTCTATCTATCCGCTGATAAGTATCAACACTTGATAGGCAAATGTTAAAAATCATAGTCACACGAGTCACGCCTGGTTATTGTACAAAGCTGTGACAGTACAGATAGCTAAATAAAAAATAAAAACATACCAAATATAACAATAAAAAGCGAAAGGGGTATGTCAGGTACGTGACAAATGGAGATCTGTAGTCTCTGCCTACCCCTTTGGGAGACAGGTGTGAAGTGTATGTATATACGAAATATACAGCATACTATACGTAGATGTTCGAAATAACTGCTAACACCATTGTTTCCGAAGTCAACCTGCTGGAAATAGACAATTTCCTAGAAAGCTTCGCAACACGAAGCGAACTTTAAATGCGAACTCAGATGGAAATTCATGAGAATCATTGTTTTAGTTGTTGCTTTACTTGCCATGTCAAGTTTCGACTCTCACTAGCGCCCATATCTTGTTCTCGGATCGATCCACACGACTGATATCATATACGAAAAGTATGTAAAAGTATAGATAAAAAAATGTTCCACCTGAGCTGATGCGATGCGGACTCTCGGCAACCGCCGGCTACTACTAACGATCAATCTTATTGACATCACATTATGTTTTTATCCTCCTCTAGTTTCGTATAATGAAGAGAGATGTGCAATATCATCTGCTAAGCAAACTCGTGAGCAATATTTCGTACGATAAACTTTCTTTCCTTAGAAATTCGATTAGTTAGTTGCGTGACCGACATAACAACACAACACTGCCTGGAGAAGCGACGTGTCTACGTTCACTGGACACGTATCAGAAAAAAGTTTTTTAATAAACAGAAGTCGACATGTCGAACAAAACTTATACTGAGCATCGAATGGAATGGAAAGTTTAAATCAAAAATAATTTTCTTACTTCCATCTCTGTTAAGACATTTGCATGCTGTGCTTCATTGGTCGTTGGCGAAAACTCAATTTCGGTGTTGGATTGTTCGGTCAAGGTAGAAACTCCGTTGGAATTGTATTATGTAATCCTCGCCAAAAGAAGTGGAAACAACAGTCGTGTTTGCTAAACATTTTTTTTTATTTAGTTAGATGTTGTTTACATCATTTCCGATTCTAATTATTCCGATAAATATGATAAGCTTTTTAAATGGTTAATTCAAACCAGAAATAACCATGTAATTTGTTTTTAATTATTGTAACTAATGACGTAACAAGCAATTGATCATCCGGTGTCATCGAATGCAACCAAAATGTGGAAGACGTCACAAAACTAAGATAACTGTGATTAATGGTTGTATTAAAAGCGTTGTATATGCAGATTTTTCCTGTGACATTCATTAGTAAATAACTGCAATTAGTAACGGCTTAGTAACAGGTTTTTTATATTTATATTTAAGGTTGTAGTAGGTACCTGATTGTTCCTGTCCCTGATTATTAACTATGTCATATTATGTAGATAATTGGTATCCAATGTATTTTAACTAACAATTGTTATGTACTGAACCCGGTTTGAAACGAGCAAAATACATAACCTCGCGAATTTAATCCTAAAGCGTGGTAGGCAGAGACATGGTTCACCAAGCGTATTTAGGGCCATTTAAGGCCAGGCCTTTTATCTTAAATCCCACAAAAAAAAAACTCTACAAAAGTAAGAAAAACATCAAGCTCGCAATTGCTTAAATAATACTTTTCTTCCATAATGCAAAACGGTCTGACGGGCTTAACGTTAAGCAAAGTTTAAAGAGCGCAGTCTGTCAGCCACTGGTTGGTCGGGCACTGAAATGTCGCTGCACGTCAAATGGAATAACTCAAGCGGTGGAAATCCGAAGTCGGTCGGATAATCCAATCGGCGCAACTCGACGGATTTTCCGATAATTTGTCCGGAAACCGCCATCAGTCGCCCTCGGCACGCCAATCCGCCTGTTCACGCCTCGAAACCCGCATTCGTTCGATGCAGGATACATATTTAATATGAAATTAATAATCGTCGATTGAATACTTACCTTCCGTTCAAATGACTCACGCGTGTAGAGTTTAGATCAGATCAAAGTATTATGTACTTGAGTACGTAGGTTAGGTACTCATTACACCAAAAACCAAAAGTAAATGATAGACGCACATGTATTGGTATGCGGTTTTCCTCAACCATTACATGCTCACGCATTATCTTCTGTTCCATTTCACGAAAGCCATTCATCAATTTATAGACACAATAAAGGTGCTGCTACATAGACTTGTGCATAAAACATAAAGCAGTAATAACGTCTAGACACTATCTAATACTATAATCTAACTAGGTACTTGGAAAATAGATAAATTACTTGATTTTATTCACTCTAACAACTACGAGTATCTGACTGGGCCGGATTCTTGTAGCTTTGCCGGTCTGCCGGATTTAAATGCAACAAATCAGACGTCATGAGATACCTACCATAAACTACTTATTTTCTGAATTTATCCAAGTTACATTTTATTTTTGCTTGAACCATCTACTGATACGAAAATGGGCTATAATTCTATTAAGCCAAATGTTGAAAAAACTGAGGACGAAACTGGATGATTTTTTGGGGCTCCATGGACCACAACCATTTTTTCTACATGACTTTTACTTAGTTCAGATTTTTTTTATTTCGACGAATGTCCATTTATTCTGTGACTTGAGTGTACCTAGTTCCACATCCCGTCATGCGTGATTCGTCCACCCGTCCTGCCACGACCCGCACCTCGCACCCTATTATTTAAATCCCTTCTGATCTGGTCCATTATCCTGGATGCCGGTCCACTGTGCACAATATGTGAGCGTAATATGTTTACACAGAAAATCTGTTTCATATTTATTTACCCAAGTCTCAGCTTGAATATTTTCCGTTGTTCTTCAAAGGCGAATGTGAAACCTTTATTTGTTTTCACTTAAGGTTCAAGTTGCTTAGGTTTGAGATTACGTGTCGTGAGCGTGTTGTAACATAAAAAAAATTAATAATACTTAATCGTAGTATTCCTTACATTTATTGTTCGAATTTTATGGCCTAAGCAGTTTTATACAAGTTCAGTGTTTTAAAGGCTAGTCTAAGTAGTATAGAAAATCTATGAATCTAGACCCTAGTAGGGTTTGGTCTGAGAACTCAACTAATGAAGTTGTAATTTTATTTTATTTCTTTTCAGCTCATAGGTTTTATGTAAATGGCATATTTATCGTATGTACCAAAACAACAAATAAATATCAACAATTTAATCTCCAAAAAGTTTGTTTTAAAATAATTTATAATAATTACGCGAATCCTATTTCTGAAGAAGAAATGAAGTCGCACCATTTTAGTAATTTCGTGCAGTCGTAAATAGGAATAGTTTGTAGTAATTCTATAACGGCTATGGACTCACCACATTGATTAAACACATTCGGGGACACAATACGCTCGTCACCGTGATAACAATAAAACTTACATTATCCTAAGTTGAGTGACAACAAAAGTGTTAAGTGAAAAAGTCCCTCTGCCTGCCACGCTTTGATATATACAGTTAAAAAAAAATCTGTGTTTCTTACTAGGACTTCTAAATTACAAAATGGTACTTTTAAGTAAACATTCGTAGAGCGTATATTGTCCAGTTTAAGAGTATCTGTGGTCCAGTTGGTCAACCGACCAAGCGGACCCGCGACCTCCCGATTGCAATTCATGTAACCACTTTAATTTGCAATCGGGAGGTCGCGGATATGAGTCCAGCTACTGGACGTGTATTAATGGGACTCTTTTTCAGAGCCTATGTACGCAACGCAACGCTAGTACGGTGAAGGACTACATTGTGATGAAACCCGCACACCACAAGGTGGCTCACCCGCTGTCACGTTGGGTTAAATACATGTAGGTATTTGCTTACCAAGTGCCTCTGCCTACCCCGCTTTGGGATTAATAGGCGTGAAGTGTGTATCGTTTTCATATCTCCTCAGTGAAGCATAACTCTCTATCGCATCAATAATTATTGGATATAATCATCTAGCACTACTAGTATTTGTGAATCTTTTATGTACCTACTTAAATAACAATATAACGATCAGAGTGGTCAAATTATAGTAATAAAGTAAAGGACGTCCGAGAATTGACTTGTGTTGGATGATTTGTAATAATTACTTCGTTCGTTTGTATGTTATGTATGACGTTCAGTAATAGCAAATACCATAAATTAAAACCATATCTTTTGGGCATTTGCTTGGCAAGTGACTCTGCTTACCCCGCTGTGGCATTAAAGGTGTGAACCAGGTATATTTTTTAGAATATTATATGTACATTACTGTTCTTGAATACAAGAAAACAGTGCCTTCTAATTTGGCCTTTATTTGTACCTAAGTAAGTATGGTAATAAAGTGTCGACCTTGCACTAGACGCATACGTTATGCCGTAAGACTGCCGAATCAGACGCCCACCTCTCGCGATGTCCCAAAATAAAAAAAACAACTAAGCCAAGGTCTGACAACCAGCATGTATGTAATGTATGACAAATTCAAGATTAAACGTTAGTAAGTACGTTATAAATGATAGGTGTTAAAAGCGGAAAAGAACAGCTTACTGTGTTGACTGGATGTTAGATTAATGACTGAAAAAAACGAGTGGGGATCGAATGACGGATCTTAACAGGTGGAGAACAATTATCTGTTGTTACTTTCTGGAAGACCGCACGCAATGTACCTACATAAACAAATTATTCATACTGCCACTTAGCTTCAGGAAACGAAAATATGTTTGGTGGTTCAACTTATTGGAACTCAAACAAAGCACTCTTGAGGTGACAAATCATCGGAAGGTAACCGACAGATCGAAATGTCCTCGAACCTTCACGATAGCAAATACTTATCAGCCTATAACTAGTGTTGAATATATTTGGCGATAAATTGGGCCATTAATCGGACTCTACATAGTGTCGATTCGAAAATTCGTACCCTAACTAATGTAAAGGGTAACAGGAAATGCCCACCCAGGTGGTGGGCATTTCCAGTTGGGTGGGGGTGACCCAGGGGCCTAAGTACTACTACACACTCGTAGTTGCATCGCTCTGGCATGGTAGAGGCAAACCATGTGCATCGCAGTTTTTCTACGGACGACAGCGAAATGAAAGTAACGATATCAGTAATGCACATCGTTTGCCGCTACGATGCCGGAGCTATGCTGCTACCAGACCTAGACTTAGGTCCCAGGTCCGTACTTGTCATACACCAACGTGCCAAACTGCTCCCGACGACGACGCCATGGGGTCGTTTACTTTTGTTTATGAAATCATACATGACTTTCATCAAGCTTTGTGTTATACTCCTGTATAACACAATGCAATAGCATTTATAACGAGAACGAACAAATTTTGGCTTGATTTGATTGGTTAGAAGATTTGGTTAAAAAAATAGGGCTCAGGTCACCTTCTTAAAATGTTTTGTTCCATTTTGTTAATGTGAGCACACACTTATAGTACATGCAAATTTAGTACAACCATATTTTGGAATATTAAAGAATAGAATTGACAATGCGAGGAAACAATTGTTGATGTCGTCATTGTCAACAATTCCGTCGTAGTTATGTGAAGTGAGAAAACACATTAATGTTTAGATTAAGGGTTAAGCAATATCTGTAGTAGGTAACTGTAAACCGAAATCAATACATGGAACATTGGAATTATTATGTGTATGATGGCTTAATGTTTTGTTCAACATAATGATTATTTACTCATTTACCTAAAAGCTTTTCGATTTCGTCATAGAGTGATTGTATAGCCGTAGTGTGTGCGCAGGTACATATAAAGTAAGCCATACCTACATTAAAAAATATAATAAATAACTTATTGTAACTTTCGTTTTGTCTTTCCGGCCCTCTTAGACTCGTATTTTGAAACTCACCTCAAACTCATATCTCTCCTCATATAACGTTGGTCTCGTTTTAATCGTATTTTTGCAAAAGAATCAATCTATTCTCAAGTGACACTTGAATGCCTATTGATTACTGTCACGCAAAACGGCCTTAGACACCTTCCATGACGCACAATCTAACGAAAATTCTCCAAAGACTAATATTTTTGTTTTGTCATGATTCACCATTTTGAGTGAGTGACTTCAACTTAATGTTTTTCTAAGTTACGAGGACATCGAAGTAAAAGTCTGTCGACATTATGTGTGACATCCATTGTTAGGTTTGTAAGTAGAAAATACGTAGTCTGTGTAGTCTTAACCATTAGAGCATTTACACGTGACTATTTTGAACGTGATAATGTGTGCTTCGACTGAGAATCGGAAAAACACAGCAAACATCATCAAATAAGTAGAGTAAACTGTAAAGGTGCTGGTACAGTGGTACATTGGACATCCTCATACGTAAAGTTGAAACGTATACGAACTAGTTGACATAAATCATCTTAGTTAACTTTATTGGACTGTCTTACTGAACATTATAGTTGACAACATTGTAGGTGCGACGGTATTTCACACCGGAACAGTTGCTCATGCTGTATCAGGCACAAGTTCGATCGTGTATGGAATACTGCTGTCATCTTTGGGACGGATCAGCCAAATACCAGCTTGAGGCTCTGGAGGCAATAGAGAGGCGTGCTAGAAGGCTCATAGGTGACAACAGGCTGTTTGATTCTCGGCTACAAAGCTTAGAGCATCGCCGCAAAGTTGCGAGCCTATCTGTCTTCTATCGGGTGCATTTCGGAGAGTGTGCTACGGAGTTGCATAACCTAATACCCCCATCCGCGTTTTTACAAATAGGACAACCAGGAGAACGGCAAAACGTCATCCATACCAGGTGGATTTACCATTTACGCAAACCAAACGGTTTGCGTCTACTTTCATAGTGCGAACCGCCAGGATGTGGAACGACTTTCCGGAGTCTGTGTTTCCTGCGCAGTACAGTCTGAAGGTCTTCAAGTCACTGGGGTGAATAGGTACCTAATGAACAAGTGTGCTCCATCGTAGACCACATCGCTGCTTAACATCAGGCAGGATGCTGGTCAAACGCTTGTTCATAGTGTTAAAAAAAATCTTTGCAAATATTTGACGCACATTTGTACTGAATTTGTTGTTTGTGCGTTTTTTAGCAAAAATAAACTTTGTTATTTGACAAGTGTTTCAGATCTTCACTAACAGTGCTCTAGCGGTGTTCTAACTTTATGAAATTCTAAATGGAAGCGATAAGAATAGTTTTTAATCAATCGACTTCAAAAAGAAGGAGGTTTTCAATTCGACTGTTTTTTTATATTTCATCATCATAATCATCATCGGCCCATACTTGTCCACTGCTGGACATAGGCCTCTTATATATTTTATATTTGTTACTTCAAAACTCTAGACCGGATGAACGGATTTTAAAGATTCTTTTTTCATTTGAAAACTGGTGCTTCCGTGTAGTCCCATATCAATTTGGTTCAGTTCTAACAGTGAATAACAATAAGAAAATAAAGAAAGTCATACAATTTTACTGATTGATGTTTTTCAATCGATGATTTCAAAATATAACTACAGCGAAGACCCTTCATAATAGTAAAATAACTATTCTGAAGATATACCAGGCTTAACTTTACTTGTCACTTGTATGTCAGATATGGATTAACCAGGTCAAGTAGACCTTTAATGTTTTTATTGGTAAAGGGATAAGTGGGCAATAACTGTATGGTTCATCCTACCATGCGATGCGCTTTCTTAATTGTATTACTTTTATTACACTTTACATTCAGAAATAGTCAGTACAAGTAATTACATTAAAAAAAACCGGGATAGCTCCACCCTCTTTTCCTACTACTGTGACTCCTGTTAGAGCCAGGATCTACGACGGCATTTAGAAAAGACCAGAGCTCAATCAATGCCTTCTGAGTTCAGTAAGTAGGTACATACCTACACACGACCTACATAATTATTTTTGTACTGTGGCACGCTTTGCACAGCTGTGATGTCAAAGTAGATAAAGCATCTAACTTACTTACCAAGATATAACGGGTTCGAAGCCAGAACCCAGGAGGTATAGGATTATATTTGTCTTTATGAGCAACTCAAGTGAAGATTCAAAACATGCAGTGTTTCAATGGACCTCATTTTAAGCGACTTGAAAAAATGAGTCTTCTTCAAATCGACCGTATGTATGCTTTTTTTTATTTTTGTTCGCGAATAACTTATTTTTTATGTTTTTTTTTTTTGTGGAAAGAAGATATTTCCAAGATGGTCCCAAACCCGATAAATCTAGGGGAACTATAAACAAGGTATGGGCGGTCGGCTAGTAATGGTTGAAGTCTATTCTTTTTTATTAAAAATTATCCAGAGCCTATAATAAATAAATATTTTACAACAACACACATCGACTTCATCTCAAGTTAAGTAGCTAAAGCACTTGTGTTATGGAATTCAGACAACGAAATATACTTACTTAAGTATTTTTTTTTCTTTTACATACATACTTATATAGATAAAACACCCAAACACATCCAAAACAAGCACTTAAAAGCTCATCACCTAAGGACCTGTCAGCGGTGGGAATCGAACCCACGACCCTACGGAATAGAGGCAGACATGCTAACACTACACCAACGGGCCCCCAAATGTAGCTAAGTAAAGCTCATACGGTGAAGAACAACATCGATGATCAAAACAATGGCACTATGAAATCCGCATACCCACCCTATAACGGCGATAGCCGAACCCCCTATCACATTACCTTAAATACGCTTAGTGAACAGTGGGGATTTACTTAGCAAGTACCTCTGCCTATCCCGCTGTGGGAAGAAAAGGCGTGAAGAATATGTTTTTTATTTCTGTTTACAGTCATAGATTGCCGGAACGAATCACGTTTTTTTTTTTGTAATTGTTATATCGGAAGTTTTGCGCTTCGGAAGGCCTTGACTGTACAAATTTACAGCGCCCTTACCTTGAAGAAAAACATCGTAAGGAAACCTACATACCAGAAAATGTTGTATAGATTCTACAGCGACGATATTGTGAATGAATATACTCTTTATTTGCACACTGTACGTCATCATCATCATCAGCCCATATTTGTCCACTGGACACTGGACATAACTAATTTAAAACTAACAGTGGTAAAATTACAAAAGGGCGACCTTATAGCTCAGAGCGATTTCTTCCAGGTAACCTTATACTTACCATTTGCTCGTGGTTCCCTTAAGGTGAAAAGTTATGTGAGATATTCTGTATAACCCGTCATTCTATTTGATCTAAATATACGTTATCCAATGTTTATCAATCGGATGCCTTAACGTAAATGCCAAATCATCGTAGGCACTTCAAAGATAACTTTAGAGATTTAACTCTTATAAAAAATAAAGATAGAGTTTTATAAAAAACTCTGTGCAACTTGCAGATTCGTATTTAACACAGGTAAGAATTTAAAGTCTAGAAGCTGGTTAAGCCTTTGCCAGAAGTCAAAGCTCGTCATTTTGAACCATGTCAGTGTTGTTTTTTAGGCCGCACTTAATAATTACGCAGGTGTCATAAAAAATACGTTAATTCACGCTCAGCTGAAGTGATTGGACTCAAAAAGATGAAATTTTGTAGAGGTTAAGTATATGATTTACTTCGATGGAATATATGGAAATTGCGAAACTCAACCAACAACCAAATCAAGTCAAGTAGTAAGTAATCAGTTGTAGGTAAAGCATTTCTTTACATTGTAATGTACTAATCAGCTTAAGTCCCGTTAAAGTTCGTTCAATATTTTTTTCATGAAGATCTTCCAAACAAATAAATTACACATACACAAACTTTCGCATTTAAAATACAGTTTTAAATACCACTAAACTAAATTAAATCTTCTCACTCGTGGAAAAAAGCCTTATCGACGAAAGCGATAAATTAATTCGATTAGATAGCAAATCGAATCATACCTACCGCCAACATTGGCACTTCATTTTAATAAATCATTGTTTCCAGATAAAGCAGCACTTTAAGTCAACGAAACTGATATAACTAGTCTACTTCGTATCATCTATGTAAAGATATCTACAATACAGAGGTAAATGTATGCATGTACAACTTGTGTCGCAGTGTCGCAATTAAAAGATAAACTCGCACTAGGATAAAGAACTGCAGATATTTTACAAATTCTTGACTGTTTTTAAATTGTTTTGCTTGGTTTACTTATTAAAAAAGTTAAAAGGGACAGTAACTAAAGAGGTTTTGTTCACCCCGCTACGTACCTGTAATAAATGAGTATTTATGGCTGAATTAGTACGTAATTGTTAAACTACAAATTATCTACTTACTTATTTTCGGAACATTCCTGAAAATATTCCAATGTCTTTATAGTGCAGGACATTTAGAAAAAACTCTGAGCATTACGTCAATTATTATTGAAATCTAATGTTTGACAGCAGAAGGATATCTGCAGACACTGTCTGCAAAATTACCTATTTCATGTTGTTTTTGTAACAAAACCTACGTCAAACCTCCGGTTGGTATGGTACTGTACATACCTAGTTCTAAGATGTCAGAACCTTTTTTGGAAACTATTATTCGCATTTTTTGTCAAATATTCATTAGGTAGGTACCTATTATCTCTACCTATCAACGTACTACTATATCCGGTTCAAATAATTAATAGCTACAAAGGTATGTATTTGATCACCATGTCACATTGATAAGAACGGAAGTTTGGAACTTTTGTAAATTAATAAGGTTTTTCCGATTATCTGTTCTTAAAGTGAAAGAAATAGGTATCTAATAGATCTTCTTGATTTAGATACGACAATTTTCGCGAGCGACCTTGAGTCATATTAAAATAAATAATTAAACAATCTTATCTATAACCTACTGCTTAAAACACACAAAAAACCAACACAGTAAGGCAAAACAATTTTTTTTTATCACAATGTACAAGCGTTTGGCCACCATCCAGCCTGATGTTAAGCAGCGATGTGTTCTACGATAGAGCACACTTGTTCATTAGGTACCTATTCACCCGCGACTTGAAGACCTTCAGACAGGCAATGCGCAGGAGACACAGAATCTTGAAAACATGAAACTTGAACGTTCTAATTCCTATTTTTTACGGCAACAAGGGCCCGGGCGACGCGGGTGTAATTACGAAGTCGTCGACTCGATGTCGATCGTTCACCCCGTGCACCCACAACCCACACTGCATTGTCGCACACTTGCTCCTCCCGCATGAGCGAAAATACGAGTATGATCTGCCCCGTGCCCGCGACTGCTTGCAGCGGATGGTGAAATTGCAAATCCTGTTTCGCTCGTTGTTTTTAAACACCGCCGCTCGTCGTCGTAAAACACGAACGAAACCGTACAAGGGCTCACTGTTTGTACAAAATGATCTGCTACTTCTATTACCTATGTTATGTCTATGTAAAGTAGCATCCTGCGTGTAGAGCGTATTGTAAGC
>SJJU01011531.1:0-14774 GCA_012932125.1 Conopomorpha cramerella
TAAAAAAAAAATATCGAAAACGTCGGCGAAAGTCGTGAAAGTCCATCAACACCATCATGATTTTCCTGTCCTTATCCCACATTAGGTGGCGTAGGCGCAACATGTTTCTTTTCGTCAGTCCGTGGTACCAAAAAACTATCTCCAAGGAAGCTTATGGCCAAAACGCAAAAAATATTTCTCCTCTTTAAACTTACCAACTTTTTACGTTAAAATCTATTGGAGTACATCTGACATTTGAAAATTTGGCAAGATAATAACAAATAATTATTGAGTTTCGAGCTTAAAGGTATGAGGCATTATAGGTCCATCTCCGCTAAAGAAGAAATTGAAGCGATTTGAAAAAAAAAGGATTCTTTTCAATTTGTCCGTAAATACGCTTTTTAATGCTTGTTCGCGGATAACTTCATCGATTATGACTACTCTTTTTTTGTTCAAAAAAAGATATTTCAAAGACCTCATTATAAAGAAGTCAGGCTTTGATGATGGCAGACCAGACAAACCGAGGGGAATTTAAAAAAAAATGATTGTCTGTAAAGTCTTAAAAATATTTTCCTTTAAAACAGAAATCTGTCTTATCCATACTTCTTTTTCCTATGAGTTACGTTGACCAAAGTCCATACATCACTTTTTATGTTCACGTATGTATTATATGACGACGATCACGTACTAGAACGGACCTGAATACTTATAGCTATCTTACGATTACTTCGCATGACCTTCATCTTCATCGAAACTTCTCTGATGTAGAGCTCAAGTTAAACTGGACGTAATACGGACGTATTCCTTGTAATCAATAGCATTGAAGTACCTTTGATACACTATATAAATGCGTAGTTTACATTGAGGTAAATGGAAATGTGACCAACCAATTTTGATAGACCTATGAAGGATTTGAAATGAGGTATTTTTAATGTTTTATGAAGCAAGCGTTTGACCACCATCTTGGCTGGTGTTAAGCAGCGACGTGGTCTACGATAGAGCAAATTGTGTTCATTAGGTGACTTGAAAACTGAGCTTGACCAAAGCTGGATAGACTGTCGTTTGAAACAAAAATTATAGAAAATCATCATCATCATCATCAGCCCATACTTGTCCACTGCTGGACATAGGCCTCTCCAATAGAAAGTACCGTGTGGTATTTATTACCGACGATTTTGTTTTCGATCCATTGGGTATTTCGGGATAAAAATAACTTATGTCACCCGGGAATAGTGTATCTTCCCAACGGTGAATGAATTTTATATTTTATTGTTAAATTAGTATTAAGTCATTATGTACACACATCAAAAGTGTCGAGGGATCAAGAACATTTTTAGCTCTAAAAAAATCTAATTTATTTAAATCTTCTGGATTGGTCTCCTACCTAATTCCCCATGACTGTACCAATGACTTATAACCACACTTTGAATAAATTATGAATGAATTCAGTTTTTAAATATCTTCTTGATTGCAATCTTCTAAAATGTACTTGATCCCTAGACACTTTTGATGTGTGTATGTTAAGTATACTTGGCGATTTGAAAAGATGCCAGTTTCTTCCCGGTTCTCTTGGCCAGTAAAAGAAATTAATTCGAACCGGGGATGTTTATATTTGTTTGTAAGTCATAAATGACGTTCATCAAGCTTTGTGTTATGCTACTGTATATCTGTATGTTATAGCACTTATAACGATGAAATAAATAAATTTTGACGTTTCGATGACCGTTGAATGAGAACAGTCAAATATTTCCTACATAAAAAAATATTGACATACATACATACACTTCACGTCTGTCTCCCAGAGGAGTAGGCAGAGACTACAGATCTCCATTTGTCACGGTTCTGACGTACCCCTTTCGCTTCATCTACATTCATACATATTTTCATACATGACCTCCGGTTTCGTGTACTTTTCACGCCACCTTCCGCCAGGACATCACCAATCTGGTCAATGTCAAGGTCAAATAATATTGAATTACTTATTCGTAAAAAAATACCGCATTACACTTTATAATATTTCATACATTAAGCGGATTTAAAATGTCCTTTTTCGCATGGACAAGTAAAAACAGTCCGCCCTTGATAAGGCATTAAAAAAGTAAAATATTATATGTGCATTTTTTTTTTTGCAAATCCTTAAAAACCTTCAGAATATTAATATTGGCTTTACATTATAGTGACACTGAATTATATTGAAGATGCCTATGTAAGTGGAGAGGCAAATGTCCAGCAGTGGACCAACATGTGCTGATGATTTTTTTTTATCACTATGAACAAGCTTTTGACCACCATCCTGGCTGATGTTAAGCAGCGATGTGGTCTATGATGGAGCACACTTGTTCATTAAATAACATTGAAATGCAGTCACAGTAACATAACACTTCACGCCTTTTAATCTCATAGCGGGGTAGGCAGAGACACTTTCGAAGCAAATGCAGTATTTAACCTAACGTGACAGGGGGTGAGCCCATCGCCGTTACCTTGTGGTGTGCGTTTCATCACGATGTTGTCCTTCACTGTACGAGCGTTGCGTTGCATACATAGGCTTTGGAAAAGAGTCCCATTAGTACACGCCCAGTAAACTCGAACCGGCGACCTCCCGGTTACTAGTCAAGTATCCGACCAACTGGACCACAGACGCAATTTTATGTATTTATATTAGGTAGTATCGACGGGCTCGTTGGTATAGTGGTCAGCATGTCTGTCTCTGCTCTGTAGGGGTTCGAATCCCACCGCTGACAGGTGCTTAGGTGATGAGATTTTAAGCACTTGTTGGATGTCCCAGACACATCCTGTTTCATTTATATAAGTATATATTTATGTGAAAAAAAAATATAAGTAAATATATCTCGTTGCCTGATTTCCATAACACAAGTGCTTTAGCTACTTAACATGGGATGAAGGCAATGTGTGTGCTGTTGTAAAATATTAATTATGATTTATATATTAGGTAGACTATCAGAATATTGATCATAACCAAAACAACGCACACAGTAAATAAGTGATTCAAGCCCTTTAGGAGAAAAAAAAACACAATGTCAAGGCAAAAACTTTGATTTACTTCCGTTATAGTTTACTAAACAGTTGTAAACTATAACTGTCTCGTTTTAACAAACGCCTAACTGTAGAGTTAGAACGGGACAGCATTGTTACAACTGTCAGTGAAGGCTCGGTCTATTAATATATTTATATATTTTTTTTAGAAATTTGTTTAATGGCAATATCGACCTTGGTGAGTATCTACCAAGTACTCGTTTATTTGTTTGATATATCTAAGTAGGTAATTAGATATGTATATAGATATTTGAAAGAAGATGTAGTGACCAAATTTGAAAAGGGCATGCATGGTTTGGGCCTATTGAGAGAACGGATGAAAGTCGATTGACGAAAGAGATTTATATGGGCGATGTAATGGGCCGGGTGAGTAGAGGTCGTCCCAGAATCATCGAGCAGATTGGTGATGTACTGGAGAAAGGTGGCGTGAAAAGTACTCGAAACCGGAGGTCATGTATGAAAAGATGTATAAATGTTGATGAAAGTCTAAAGTACTGTACTGGTTGAAAATTATAAAGGAAGATGTAGACATTGATATTTTTAATGACACACTGCATGGCTTCAAAAAAGCAATAAAATCGAAGCTAACCATTACACGATGAGCACTATCACTAATTTAATATGTTAATAATTTATGTTGATCATTTTTTTTTCCTTGTTATTCGGCTTTGTTGTATCTAGTAATTTAAGTTAGCATACGCCGCTAATGCATACTGTGGCAACCTGTAATTAAGTCAACCCTAGCCCATGTTTTTGTTAGTTAAGTTTCTGCTGTAATTTCTGTAGTTCATCATCAGCCACATAACGTCCACTGCTGGACGAGGGCCTCCCCCAATGAGATCCGTCATTTGGGGTGAAATGCCAGTAATCGCCACGCTTGGCAGGCGGGTTGGCGATCGCAGTGGTGTTGTGGTTTAACTCACAGAGAGCGCTGCTGCCCGTTCTCTGGTGAGCTCCCTCGGTCGCCTCTTACGACCCCCATGACGGGAAAAGTTTGGCTGGGGTGGTGACACATGTATTCTATTCGCCGTCACCACACGGCTTTGTGTATGACTTGTTGGTTGTCCTAAATAAATACAATTAAAAAAAATTAAAAACCGGAAGTGTATTGCCCCGACAGTCCGAGACTGTACCAACATCCTTAAACCTTAACGGGATCACGAGCCTGAGTCATACGCATTATTAATAATAATAATAATAACGAGAATGAACACAAAATTATGTATGCAAAAGTGGTGTGCAGAATAACACTGAGCCGTGTGGAATTATCAATCGTATTATGAAGTGAAGTAATAAAAATATAACACTTTGGCAGAGAATACATCGTAAAGCAGAGTCACTTCAATACATTGTGTTCATTTGGAAGGGTGAAGAAGATTAGCTTTGAAATTGGCATAGAGTATGTATTTTCAGATGGGGCATTACAAACTAGAAGTTTCGCAGTCCGATTAGGAATAAATATTTTTTAAGGAAACGCGCACACACATTATATGGTGAACAATATTGAGTTAGGAAGAAATATTATTCCCTTTTGCAGAATTTAGGCACTTTTTGACGTGACAACGTTTAGTAACTCGATACTGCGGTCTGCATGCACGAAAAAGATGACGTCATTGTTCTTTTCCGCGAGCTAGTGTACTACTACTACTGCAATTTTTGACGTTGTCACGTCAGACTACCGTCCGTGAACCGACTTTACAGACAACTAACCAACCAGTAAGCCTTAGCGATTTGAAAAGATGCCAGTTTCTTCCCGGTTCTTCTGGCCAGTAAAAGAAATTAATTCGAACCGGGGACGATTACTTTCGTTTTTTAAATCATAAATGACGTTCATCAAGCTTTGTGTTATGCAGTACGTATACAGTAGTATATCTGTATGTTATAGCACTTATAACGATGAAATAAAGAAATTTTGACTTTTTGACCTTTGACATTTTTTGACGTGACAGTGTTTAATAACTCGACACTGTGGGCTGAATGCACGAAAAAGATGACGTCATTGTCCCGTTCCGCAAGCGAGTGTCCTACTACTACTGCAATGTTTGACGTCTATAAACCCGCTTTACAGACAACCATTTTATTTTTGAGCTTTTGTACCAAGTTTGCAGAGATTTATTAAAAAAGAACAGTCAATTTCAGTGCGTGAGTGCAATTTTTGGTGCGATTTAGATGTTTATTTAACCAAATAAAAGTGAATACCTTTTTTTTTTTTTTTAATCACTATGAACCTGCCTGATGCTAAGCAGCGATGTGGTCTACGATAGAGCACCCTTGTTCAATAGGTACCTTTTTAATATCGATTAACTTCACACCCTGTTACCCGGTACAAACGTGTATTATATCAGTTCGCGTTTGATAAAATAATATCGCTTTATATAATAAAGGTAGTGTAAATAATAATGGATAATAACAGATCACAGTGGCGTGCAATTGGAGAGGCCTATGTCCAGCAGTGGACAGGTATGGGCTGATGATGATGATGATGGTGATGATGATGAAATAATAATGCCTAAAAGAAGTCTAATTTACATACAGCTCTCGGCCCATCTGTCGCAATCCTAATCTTTGCTTGCAGAATATGATTCACAGATGCGCAGACGGTGCAGCAATGTCGTAAAAGCTGTAGCCCGGTTGACACGGCGCCATTAATGTCAAAATGCCGTAAATTACAGGAATAATCCGTCCGTGTGATCGACAAAGAATCTTCGTTTATTAACTCAACTGCTGTCCGAAAAAAACCCTAACGAAAATAGCACCTATACCCCCTCGCATTAGGGTCTAAATCGCGAACGCAAAAATGTGTGGCAGTCAAAACGTTTGTCCCCGATTTTGAAAAAGCCGTAAAAGTTTAGCGTTTTTTTTTTCACTGAAGAAATTAGTTGGAAAGCCCTTTGAAGTGTGGAAAGAGTTTGAGGTTTTTGAGCGAGGCGCGCTCGTGTTTTTTTTTTTTGCGAAATAACTTGTCGTGTTTGAGGGCCGGCTAATTAGGTATTACGATTTTAATATTTGGTGTTAACGTTAGCGCAAATTGAAGTAGGGAACAATTTCTTAAAACCTCGGCCGTTATTCATTTCACTGACGTCTTTCAGGGTTTTATACATCGCGCTCTGTATACAGAAATGTAGGTTTCGGTACTTAACTTTCAGAGAATAAAATAATAAAACTTTTAGGGCGTCTGTGGTCCAGTTGGTCGGACACTTGACTTGTAACCGGGAGGTCCCGGGTTCGAGTCCGGCTACTGGACGTGTACCAATGGGACTCTTTTTCAGAGCCTATGTACGCAACGCAACGCTCGTACGGTGAAGGACAACATCGTGATGAAACCCGCACACCACAAGGTGTGTGAATCCTATAACGGCGATGGGCTCACCCCCTGTCACGTTGGGTTAAATACGCTTGGTGAACCGTGGGTACTTGATTTAGCAAATGCCTCTGCCTACCCCCTCTGGGATTAAAGGCGTGAAGTGTATTTTTTTTTAATAAATGCGTGAGTAAGCCGCGGGAGTTCTTTTAGATTTTCTTACGTCAATACAATCTACAGGGCCCACAACACGGGCCTAGGACTTAAACCAAGATACTTTTGGCTATTTAAGATCATTCTAAAGTGACCCTAATAGTGTCAGTTGTATGTCAAATACGGAATAACCAGTTCAAGTAGACCTGTAATAACCGTTGTATAAGTGACAACGTGTTTATTGGTAAGGGGGTTAATGTGTGAGCGTGTTACAGTTCGTATGAAATGAAATCGCGAGTCGTCCACTATAAATAGAAATAATTCTGTATTCAATAAAAAATATTGTTTTTTTGTACTTCAAACGTAACTGAGTAAAGACAAAAGATCTTTCTAGAGTTTTTCACAGGACAAAGAAATCCTTGCAAACAATGGCCACGGCTATTAAATGTAATTAAATATTATGAACGTCGCAATTATGACGCCCAGTGTTGATGGGCATGCATAATTTCATAGCAAGTAATGGTAACTATTTTTCGATGTAAATAAATGTTATTATATTCTGAATGCTATAATAACTATTGGCACTTTAAGCTACAGCTATTGGCAATTATGTTCAAGAGAAAATAGTTCTTATCAGTCAGTAATAGTTAATGTGAACAATTACTCTCGATCGACCATTAAACTCGACTAATAGAGTTATTAATGACTGGTAATTTTCCCTGATACGTGATTTTCCCTAATTAGTCATTTTCCCTTATTCGTCAATATCATGAAAATCTTTAAGACGTCATTTTCTCTAATTCGTCATTTTCCCGAATTCGTCATTTGTTGTTGTATGTACAATCAAATTCAAGTGAAAATAATGTGAACGATAAATTCATAGTAGTACCCATTCAGAGGAGGCCGCGTTTGATAAATACTGATAACAGAATAACAATTGGGTAGTGAGTAAACAATTTATTTGTAAATATTAAATGTAACAAGGTTTTCCGCCTTTTTCTTAAATCAACACATAAAGCTTCTCTTTAACTTAATGTCTATTAAGTACCTAAACCATTTTTGCTACTTGATTCTTTTGTTGTTACGGACAACGTTAATTTTCGCCAATTTGCATAAACATTTCCAAATTTCGTCATCGCCGTCTTCAAACAATTAACGTGGAAATCGTTTACAATTTTAGAAATTCTTTCATCTAACCATAGTGATCTTTTTTGTCGGTTTTTCGCACTGACATGTACACATTTCTGCTGAACCTTGAAGTTAATTAATATCACATGAATATAATAATTACCGTAATACTATTCTTCTAATTATACAAAAAATAGTTAAGTACCGAACTTAATTAAATATGGACGTATGGTTTACACTTTAGGTTTACACAATGATCTGGATTATCTTCAATAGATATACCTAAAGACTTCAAGTAGCCAAACATAATGTGACAAATGATTAACCAAGTCTACTGTACCTACATACAACAACAAATGAAGAATTAGGGAAAATGACGTATCAGGGAAAATTACCAGTGATTAACCAACTCACCAATTATAGTCGGCGTCAGCTAAGAAGCAAATTCTGACACATTGATAAATCCATGAACAATATTAGAATGGATATGACTGACAACCAATTGTATGGCGATGCCATTTGAATCTCAGCGTTGGACGTCCTATTGCTTCTTAGCTTGTTGTCATCAATTAATAGAGATGTGAGTTTTCTTGTTCATGAATCGAACGCATTGTGCACAACCTTGAATGCATTGTCTGTTGCTCATAAAACAATGGGGAATTTTCTTTGACCTTTTTTCTGATAGATTTTCGGGCGGAGAACTGTCATTACTGTCATACTTTCCAAACAAAGTATGACAGTAATGACAGTTCTCCATTGTGACGACTATAATAGGGAATTTTCAAACTCCAAAAATTGCTTATCTAGATGTCGCTAGTAGGTGTCCAGGGGGACTTCTGTCAGTTGTATTTTAGTAGTTTTTTTATTAATTGTGCAAGTTATTCAAACTCCAGACTCCTTTGTAACATGTAAACAAACGATAAAGAATTTTACTGTCGCTTTCAATACAGACTGCTCGAAGTTACTCATTTCCTTGACTTTTATCCCCCTACTACAGCTAGCGCCATCTGTCATAACTAAGAGAAACAAGGGCACTGAAAATTCCCCATTGATGGTAACAAAATATCCTTATTAATATTATAAATCGAGTGTAGAATATATAGAAAATAGGAAAGTGAGTTTGTTTGTTTGTTCCGCTTTCACGCCGTAACCACTAAACCGATTGCTTTGAAATTTTGCATACGTAACGTTAGAAGTCCGGATTAAATAATAGGGTACTTTTTATCTCGGAAGAAATTGATACTACCGAGGGAAACTTGGATTTTTCCGTAGTAATGATAAGTTTTCTTATAGTTGTCCTTTATACCGCAATATAACCGAAGTCCACGCGGGCGAAGCCGCGGGAGGAACGCTATCACTCATAAATCGTATCTTTCCAATATAGTACAACACTATCAGTCTATACTACGCATGTCAATCGACCTGTCAGAATTTGCTTCTTAGGTGACACCACATGGTGTGTTGTGAACCATCGCTATATTATATTTCATAATATTTTGTTATTGTGAAAAGAATCCTTAGTAATACATACATCAAAAGTGTCTAGGGATCAAGAACATTTATAGCCCTAAAAAAAATCTAATTTATTTAAATGAAATATAATCTTCTGGATTGGTCTCCTACCTAATTCCCCATGCCTGTATCAATGACTTATCACCACGTTTTGAATAAATTATGAATGGATTCAGTTTTTATAAAATATATTCTTGATTGCAATCTTATAAAATGTACTTGATCCCTAGGCACTTTTGATGTGTGTAGTAATAAGGCAGACATTAGACGATACGGTTTGATCTCAGTTTTACCACTGACATGATTGTGATTGACGGATTTACTATCGTCTAATATAGTAAATTATGTTTGAATTAGTATTAGTAGTCATTCCATAAATCATGACTGATGGAATTGAATGACGCTTGCATGAGCGTCTAATGTTAATGCTGCTTAAGATTGTTATTTCAACAGTGTCACGTTGTGAGGTATCGCGTTGTTACAGTAAACGAGCGATTAGGTACGGCGTTATGCTCACCCCCTGTCACGTTGTCGGGTTAAATGCACGCGCGTGAACACCCGGCATTTGCGGCCTTTGCCTACACCGCTTTGGGATTAAACGCCGTGAAATGTATTAGGTTTCCTAGAATTAATTGCTCTTATTGATAAGCCATGTGGCGATAGCGAATAGAACACACGTGTCGCCACCCCAGGTCAAATGAGCCCTAACCCAAGACCAATCAGTATGGAGGTATAAGAGTTTTTAGAATTTTAGTTTGACATATTTGAGATATTTTATGGAAGCTTATTTATGTCGTATATTGTAAGGAGCGTCTGTTGTCCAGTTGGTCGGATACCTGACTTGAGATCGGGAGGTCGCGGGTTCGAGTCCTGCTACTGGACGTGTACTAATAGGACTCTTTTTCAGAGCCTATGTACGCAACGCAACGCTCGTACGGTGAAGGACACTACGTGATGAAACCCGCACACAACAAGGTGTGTGAACCCTATAACGGCGATGAGCTCACCCCCTGTCACGTTGGGTTAAATACGCTTGGTGACCCGTGGGCATTTGCTTTAGCAAGTGTCTCTGCCTACCCCGCTTTGGGATTAAAAGGCGTGAAGTGTATGGATATGGATATGTTTAAAAATTTTGTCAAAATGTTTATATTTTGTATTTAAAATTATGGATTCTTTAACATGAATGATTATATTTTATCATGTTTTTAGTCAATGAGAGGTTTTCTGACACCTTCAAATGTTTCAAAAGTAGTTCCAAAACATCTCACGTGTGGCGCTGATCAGACATGATCTCAAGGAGAAACCCCTTTTAAAGGCGGTCACATACATTCGGAATTCCGTTACGGATTCCGTAGGAATACAACAATACAATACATTACCTGGAAGAAATCGCTCTGAGCGATAAGGTCGCCATTTGCAATCTTACCATTGTTAGTTTTACATTTTGTAATGTACAGTGTGCAATAAAGAGTTTATTCATTCATTCATTCATTCAATACAAGTAAAAACGTCTGTTAAACTCAAGTTCACAACAACAACAACAACCGTTGGAAGCTTCATTTTATACTTGAATCGCCACATTCCGTACGGAAAATTCCGTATGTATGTGCCCGGCCTAAGAATTGTCAACAGAAAATAAAACTATGAAATGACAACCCTCTCTAGGTAGTGCCATCTATGGATATTCCTTAGAATTGCAACAAATCACCTGTCAGAAAACCTCCTATTGCCGTCCCTACTTAAGTCGGAATATGAAGAACTGTGGCTTAGGCCACTTTAGCCAAATTTTCCCGTCGTGTGGGTCGCGGCGAGCGGCGCTCTCTGTGAGTTAAACCACAACACCACTGCGATCGCCAACCCGCCTGCTAAACGTGGCGATTATTGGCATTTCAAATGCAAATGACGGAACTCGTTCGGAGAGGCCCTCGTCCAGCAGTTGACGTTATGTGGCTGATGACGAATAATATTATAATATTAAAATATTATCTAACTATTATACTTATATGTGAAAACTTGTAATTGGCTTACATTTGTTAAGTTATTGTTAATTTAAAATAATTAAAGCTGTAAGTTTTCCTTCTTGAAAAATAAATAAATAATACTACTTTTGGGTATCATGGTACATACATGACCACATAATTGTTACGAAAATAGTCAGTCATTAACAGTCAGGTACATGATATCGCCTCGTCATCGTTCTATCATACACTATTTTCATACATGGTCGTTGGAAATGTATGATTTAAGATGATTATCCGTGGCATTCATAATTTACCTACCTACTAACGTAACTGCGGAGCGCCGTTGTAAGCGTTGTTTTTTTTTTATATTTTTACAACACACAAATTGTCTTCATCCCATGTTAAATAACTAAAGCACTTGTGATATGGAATACAGATAACGAAATATACTTAATAAAGTGTTAAAAACTCGATGTAATTAATAAATATAAATCTAATATATAAAATTCTCGTGTCACAGTTTTCGTTGCCATACTCCTCCGAAACGGCTTTACCGATTTTCACCAAATTTTATATGCGTATTCAGTAGGTCTGAGAATCGGCTACTATCAATTTTTTATCCACCTGCCAGTTGTATTTCTCCCAATACACAGGGTACAAAGGCGACTTATTATGGCAAAACGAATGTTTGCCGGGACAGCTAGTATAATATAATATTTAACAACAACACACACATTGCCTTCATCCCATGTCAAGTAGCTAAAGCACTTGTGTTATGGAAATCAGACAACGAGATATATTTACTTATACATATATATTTTTTTTCATTTAAATATATACATATATAAATAAAACACCCAGACACATCCAACAAGTGCTTAAAAGCTCATCACGTAAGCACCTGTCACCGGTGGGAATCGAACCCACGACCCTACGGAGCAGAGGCAGACATGCTGACCACTACACCAACGGGCCCGTCATTTTTGAACTTAAACCAAAGTTGTGAAAGTTTTAGTGAAACTGAGTATTCCGTATTTGACATACAACTGACAAGTTTACTTGAGCCCGGTGTAACTGGGATATAGTTATACCGTATTTATCAATAGCACCCATACAAAGTGCAACAGGACAAACACCATATCCTCTGGGAATGTGAGCTTTGGACTGAAGAGCGTAATTTAATGTTAAATGGACTGATATACTTATCTGGGCCCGTATATTATCCCGACCTTAACAGAAACTTGAGGGACTACCGCGCTTTTAGACGATTTACTGAACAGTATTATTGGACAATAATAAACAGCTGATAGAGCCTTAGCAGTAGGTTAGAACGTCAGCCCCGCTAGGTTTAGTCCTCCGCATTCACCCGTGGTGCTCACCCGAAATGCAATTTGTGCCTCGTTTGTAATAATGCTGTCTCCCACTATATAGATTAGGGAAGTAAAAAATCATATGCATTGCAATGCAGCGCATATTTTTTTTAATCATATTTCTATACCTACCGTCTTTAGTTTAATTACTATGTGGGATCCAAGACTGTACCATAATTATATATATTTATAAGATACTTATTTACTCTTATTATTTTAGTACTAGGTTAGAACATGCTCGACGGGATAGCGACACACACTACCCATTACACTATATGTTTAGTACCGTCATAATATATGAATTAGGTTACCTGGAAGAAATCGCTCTGAGCGATAAGGTCGCCATTTGCAATCTTACCATTGTTAGTTTTACATTTTGTAATGTACAGTGTACAAAAAAGAGTATATTAATTCATTCATTTTTTTTCTGCTTCTCATGTGTTTTTTTTTCAATTTGTTCCTTAATACATTTATGTTACTAGTTGAAGTCGCTTAGTTTTTTTTTTCCTTTAACTTTAAACTAATTGATAAAACACATAGGCGCACAGAGGATAGCCTCTGTCCCAAGCGGGAATCAAAACTAAGTATTGATTGATATTGTGGGCATCTAAATTTAGAAAGGACAGTAAAACGAAAATATTGAAATACAATCAGAAAAGAATTACGTTCGTGTCGTCCACCCAAATAATACCGTTTGTCTTGGTATTTTTCTTTGATATTTTTGTTAAAAAGTTTTTTTTGTCAGTAGGTAGTGAAGTTAGGCAGTTCAGATGATTAAGTTGTTCCAAACAATCATTAACCACGAATAATGTTTACGGTCTGATGGAGCGCCTGTGGTCCAGTTGGTCGGATACTTGACTTGTAACCGGGAGGTCTCGGGTTCGAGTCCGGCAATGGGACACTTTTTCAGAGCGTATTGTACGCAACACAACGCTTGCACGGTGAAGGACAAAATCGTGATGAAACCCGCACACTACAGGAACTCTAATCCTTGTAACGGCGATGGGCTCACGCCCTGTCACGTTGGGTTAAGTACGCTTGGTGAACTATAGGTATAGTCTTGCTTTAGCTAGTGTCTCTGCCTACCCCGCTTTGGAATTAAAAGGCGTGAAGTGTATTTATTTTATTTTTATTTTACCAATTACACACTTCAAAAGTGTTTTGGGACTAAGAACATTTTTAGCTCTAAAAAATTCTAATTTATTTAAATAAAATCTAATCTTGTGGTTTGGTCTCCTACCTAATTCCCCATGCCTGTATCAATGACTTATCACCACATTTTGAACAAATTATGAATGAATACAGTTTTTGTAAAATATATCATTTAGAATGTACTTAATCCCACTTCCCACAACCACTTTTGATGTGTGTACGAAAGCAGAAAATCGAACGCATTGCTTTTAATGACAGCTAAGTTAATTGGAAGACAGAAGAAAATTTGCACTCCAATACACTACTACTGTCAAAAACAGTCTGAACGCTCCCCCGACTTATCCGTACAACTTAGTTGTCTGTTCTAAGTTGGTGATTGTACTTTACGGTTCAACTTATACGTAAATTATGTCGTCTCGTGTGGAACGACCGTGTACTGGAACTTCCCTTCAAGCCCTGATCTCAGCTCAACAAATGTTTGTCTCCCTCTGTCGTCCTTCTGTGTCTGTGTTAAAGTTAAGTAATACACATACATACACTTCACGCCTTTAATCCCAAAGAGGGGTAGGCAGTGGCACTTGCTAAAGCAAATGCCCACGGTTCACCAAGCGTATTTAACCCAACGTGACATGGGGTGAGCCCATCGCCGTAATAGTGTTACACGTTAAAGAAAATATATTATTCTTAATTGAACTGAATTGTACAATCAGAGACTGCTCGAGTGTGACACTTCGCGAATTTTAAGGCATACATTAGACGCTCATGCAAGCAATTCCTTGTTCAAAAAGTCATGATTTATGGAATGACTACTAATACTAATTCAAACATTATTCACTATATTGAACGATAGGAAATCCGTCAACTGAGATCAAAACGTATCGTCTAATGTCTGCCTTAAGCGTAAAAATCCCATCATAAACAATACTTGTCAAAAAAAAACAAGTCTCGCAACTCAGTTATTCTGCGGTAAAAAGTTGTTATATCCATGTAATAACAAGTCGGTAATTAATTTATTCAGTCTCTACTGAAGCGACTTTCTGTCTTAATACGTCCAGTCCCTAAGACCACGATCGTGCTCCATAACAATTGAAAATCAATTGTGTCTGGAATCTCCGTACTCGAAGCATTAAGTTGTTACGTAATAATTAACAGCATTTTATAGTG
>SJJU01011533.1:0-21603 GCA_012932125.1 Conopomorpha cramerella
GCAACCAAACAAAAATCGACCCATCCATCAATCAATCACTCAATTAACTTCAAGTACGACAGTATTAAATCAATCTCAGTCATTCCAGTTTTCTCAATCCTGAAGTTGATTTGCACCACAGAGTGCATTCTATAATTTGTGTGCACTGGAACGGAGATGTGAGCTTCTCTATAAATCTGCCAAAATGGAGCTTTTCCATTTTATTATGGCCTAAAGAAGGATATTATTTAATTGAAACGGGTCAATCTTGGCTGCTGGGTTCGTTGTCTTTGTCTATTCGGTTTGCGCGAAATAAAAAATAATGAAACGTGTCAAACAAAGATGAATTCTGTTGACATTTGTCAGTTTTGTTATGTTTTGGTCTGGGGTTTCTGGCTAAAGGTGAATTTTGTCTATTGTGGAAATGAATTATTAGCAATGTACTTGTGGACAGCCTTTAGGTATTGTGTTGGTTTCTGAAAAGGTGGATGTGTAATGAAGTTAATACTTAATAATTTATTGCGTTCAAAGTTCTCATTGGTTTAAGAAGAATTTAATAAAATGCCACTCAACTACGTTCCGAGAGTTACGCAGGTTGGAATACTTGATTTACCTACATTATATTAATTTTTCTTACAATTTTTGGTTCGTCACTGTAGAAACTTGAGGTACCTAGGTAATATGAAGTGTTTCTGGGAAATTATAATCATGTTAGGTACGTAATTTGAACTAACTATTGGTCTTTTATTTAGAAATAGTGTGTTTTGCATATTTTGCGAACCATGACTAGAACTGTCTTTACCTGTGATCAAATAAATGTAATTTGTACGCTCTATTTGATCTATAGAGCAAGTTTCTCTCTCCAACTTTACTATAAAAGGTGCTACTTTATTACCCTCTGACTGACAAAGTACAATACGCAAAATGAGAACAACATGCAAAATGTACAAACCAGTACAATGTGCACTGTGCTCAATGAGCATTCAGCATTTTGTGACACAAGTACATTCAGCAATATGTAAAATGTGCAAAATTGACGCATAAAATGTAAAACATATAAAGTGACCACGCAAAATGTACACTTAATACTAAGTGAGCAAATTCAATATTTTGAGGGGTATTGGGGTGGAATTGAGGATTACCTAAAGTTCAGTACTCCCAGGAAATTGGTGGAATTATCAATATATCAATTATACATACTATTGACATTAGTACATCAATTATTAAAGTATAAGTAATTTAAAAGTATGAAATGTATTATATTTCAGATTGAAAAATACCAGGAGTGTTTGACTATCATAATTCCTACTGTATAGCATAATATATACATACATACATATTTTACAACAACACACACACTGTCTTCATCCCATGTTAAGTAGCTAAAACACAAGTTGTGTTATGGAAATCAGAGAACAAGATATACTTACTTTTATAATTTTATTTTTCATTTAAATATATAAAGAAAATTGTACATACATACATAAATACACTTCACGCCTGTCTCCCAGAGGGGTAGGCAGAGACTACAGATCTGATGGTCCTGACATACCAAAGGGGTATGCGGCTTCATCTACCTATGTACATACATTTTTTCATTCACAACCTCTGGTTTCGAGTACTTTTCATGCTACATTCCGCCAGGATATCACCAACCCGTATGACCTTCTGGGGCAGTCTCTACTCACCCGGTCCATTACGTCACCTATATTGTTTATCGACTTTCATCTATCCTCTCCATATGCCCAAACCTTAAATTTAAGCACTACTGTATTTTGTTGTTTTAGCTTGATGCTGTACATTTGGATACTCAACTTGAAGAAGTATTGAAGCAACAGCTTTATGGTGCAACAAAATTTTTTGAGGTGAGTAATTAAAATTTAATGTAGGTAATGTAATGAACAATATTCCAAAACCTAATCATTTAATTTCAACTGTATCATCATCACATCAATACCCATATTATGAATAGGTAATAGAAAAATGGTACAAAGGAATAGTTGTTCTTTTTTTTTCAATTAATTTCCATTATCTAGGTTTGATTTGAGATGTGCCAGTGATGACCCTGGCTGAGAATCTTACAAAGTCACTTATTATCATGTAAATTTTTTAATTCACTTTAGAACTATTCCATCAATATGTAACATCTATATGTCTTTACCTACAGATGTTTATCTACTAACACTTCTATAAATTGAGATATTAATTTAGGTACTTACATGAATTTCTATGAATGTTTTCCACATTCAAAGGCATACAATGATTTCTGATTCAGATTTTTTAATATTATTATCATTTACTATTTTACAGCCTGGTCTTCTACAACCATACTTACCAGAAATAGAATTGTTGATAAGATCATGGATATTCAAGTATTCCATTTATGATAAAAAGTCTACTTTTGGGCAAGAGATGCTTTCACTGTATTATAAGAAAGACAATTTCACAAGAAGTAAATTATGGTGGTATTTTGGATACACTGTTGGCCTGTCGTATTTAAAAGACAGGTCTATTTACAGCTACACAAGTAATACAAAACTACAGAGTATCATACACAATTTGGAAAATGTACAGCTAATAGCAGATGTTCTGAATTTCTTGTCATTCATACAAAGTGGAAAATATCCCGTTTTAATCGATTTAATTCTGGGACTGGAGATTTCTGCTGACAAAGTCACAAGAGAAAATCTGTCAGATTTATCATGGACCAGGGAGCTGTTGTGGCATAATCTTATTGTAAGTTTATCATTAATTTTAAATGTAATTAGTTCATAGCTTAAATCCTTTCAAAAGATTTTCTTCATTAACAATTGCCAATGGAATAATAAAAAATCCTTGTAGACAACTACTTGTGCAGTTGCTACAACTGCCATCAGGGGCGTAATATTCATGTTCAAATTTACTAATTATGAATTTGGCAATATTTTCAGGAACTAATAGGCACGGCTGTATCTTTGTTGAATATTTGTGGCGCAAGACAAAAGTTCACAAGCCTGTTGAGGTTCTTATCATGGAAGAAGCCTACATTTAATGGAAGTATGAAGAATCCATCTATGAACATAAATACAACATGTGCCCACTGTAGTAATAAACCAGTACTTCCCCACACAATGGGCTGTAGCCATATATTTTGCTATTACTGTCTTGTGGTAAGTATTTTATTTAAGTATTTATTCCTATGGAATAGATAAATTAGCCATAAGTCTTGTTGCCATATACTGAAATAAACATCAATTCATGTAAAAGCCAAAACACACCAAACTCGCCGGGTTGAAGTGCCGGGCATGGTTTACGATTATCGTGCCAGTAACCTAAAGCTGGCGGGCCGGCGGGTTTGGTTTGTAGAGGCCTTGATGCTTGAGGCACATTCACCTCTTTTGGACTCTAGTTAGACAAAGCATATAACTTTCTTGAGTAGCTCTTAGTTCACGTTTAAGAATACGGGTCTTAGTTACTCATGTATCATGCATGCATTATAAAGGGTTGCAAGCTCTGCACCAGGATTAATATGGGAAAATTCTTTACCTACTGACTAGTAAGTCTTTACGAAGAATTAGAGCTATAAATGTGTAGACTCATTGTTTGGGCCTTTATATCATTTCACATTTCTTCAATAGACAATACTGCTAAAAATATCATATCCAAATTATACTGCGTGTACAAAAAAACTAACAAAGTTTCTAAGACTATTGCTCGAGGTCCATTTACGCGCCGTATAGGTTACTATCGGTTTTTCCTCAACTAATAAAAGATTATTGGCAGTACAATGATCTGAACGCTACCTCTATACCGTGCCTTAGGTATTTCTTGGGGAGGCGGCAACGGCCTTCCTACCCCTCACCTCGCCGCGCAATATCTATACTAATATTATAAAGCTGAAGAGTTTGTTTGAACGCGCTAATCTCAGGAACTACTGGTTCGAATTGAAAAATTGTTTTTGTGTTAAATAGACCATTTATCGAGGAAGGCTTTTAGGCTAGGTATATCACATCACGCTGCAACTATTAGGTGCGAAGAAATAATGGGAAATGTGAAGAAAACGGGGAAAATTATTCATCCTTGAGGGCTTTCGATGCGTGCGATGCGAAAATAATGTATATTGGCGAAACAATGTTTGCCGGAGCAGCTAGTAATAGATATAAATACCTTAGGCACGGTTCGACAGACCAATTTAACCACGAAAAAAAATTAAATTAGTGTATTTGTAAAATGATATTTTATTTCGTATTTTGTATTAGGTACTTACCTGTAAGTACTTACGTTATTCTTTTTTTTTCAGGCTAATAAACAAATCGACAAAAACTTTCAATGTCCAAAATGTTTCTACAATGGAGCGACTGTGGAAAAGTTTTTGGTGACTTGATTTCAACTTCAAGATAATGATTTTGCAAACAAACAGGGTATTGAATTAAATTGTTTAATGGAATTATTATTGGTAGTCGGTGATAAAATAACTTATGTGTAAATATGGATATAGTAAGAATTATGTATAAAATATATATATTAATGATTGTTGCCTCTTAAAGTATATTAGTTAGAACTGTTCGAGCGTAATCATTAAATAGATAAATTATTTACCTACATAAACTCTAAGCCGGAAATGTGTCTGTACTGTCCGTACCATGAGGTAGGTACATACCGTTCAGTTTTTTTTAACCTCTGGCATTGAATGTTACCCCTCCTAAGCATTGTGTTGCCATATTTATATTTACAAAAAACGCCCAACAAATATTTTATAAAGAATGCCATAATGTGCATAGCTACTCTAGCTAGTTTCTAGTTCATTTTTCCATGATGATGATGATGATGATTGGTAAAATGTTATAAGCGGGTAACCCTATTAATTTATACACATGTCATGGCGGCCATCCTAAAAAGTTTGGAACAGCACAGAATCCAAACCGGAATACCAACAGAAAAAGTGTATATACTGACGTCTGTCAAAGGTAAAATAACTGTGATCGTCAGACCAAACACATCTAAACTTGCAACCCGTATACCACCTCTGTCTCTTTCCCACCAGAATGTATGGAAAATGATGTACTTTTGGATCCAAACTCTCACTTTTACTACTAATGTGACAGTTTGGATCCAGATTCACACTGATACCCAGTAAGGGACAGAAGATATTGTCTCTTACTCTTTCACACCTGCATTTTGTTCATGTCGTCGTCTCGTTTTATTCTAAACGTCAGTTTAGGGTTGCAAGTACAGTTGTTTTTGTTCTGAAACTGTGATCGGTCTGTACTATTATTGTAAGATCTTTTTTTTTTTTTTGAGTACTATTATTGTTGTCGCTGTTTGACAGGAATATCGCTAGATGAGTTAGTAATTTTTTTTTGTTTTGGAGTTTTTGTGTTTTTTTACTATATGATACACATGTGCAGCTTAAACGTTTCATTGGCAGAATTATAGGATTTTAGCTTCACGTCAGTCATTTTTAAAAATTTAATTGAATTGAGTTGTATGACACTGTCACTCTCACACAGCGTAAACAATATTACTTTAAATTCCTGATGGTACGGGACAATGTGATAGAAACAAATAGTAAAGTCTATTTTTTAATTCGACGAACCAATTTGACAGTTCCCATTCACACAATTTTGTGCTCTGCTGCAATCAAGTTAGAGTATATTTTACGCGATGACAATTTTTAAATGTTGCTACTCAATTTTCAGTTTAACTTACATAGGAATAAATCATCATATTGTACGCATAGGAACTGTCAAATTAGTCCGTCAAATAAAAAAATAGACTATAGGTTAAATTTATACAGTGAACAATTATTAACTTATCAAGTTTACTGTACCTAAGTGAAGGTGAATGCTTAGTTTAATGAGTTTTATTAGAAAAATCAACAAAAGAGCGAGTCGGAAGAGAAACAATCATATAATAAAGTAGTTGCATCTCTTCTCACAGAGTTCAGAGAGACTTCTCCTCTCCTTATTATTATGTTGTATTATGGTTTAAAGGGTTTTGGTATAAAAATGCACTTTATTGTTATTACCACGGAACAGAGATATCAAATTACGAAAGAAAAAAACTAGCGCATAACGTATGTAAAATGTTTTATTTATATATTTTTTTCGAATGAAATAAAAAAACTGTTGACGTTCAGTACATTTTTTTATTTAAACTTACAAGTACATAGAGAGACTTAAAACTAGACTTATTTAACAGTTACAATAGGTTTTATAACCTGTCTTATATAACACGTTATGTAACACGCATTTTGTTTTTTTTGTTATAAGTAGGTAGGTACTTATGTTTTACACAAATGTATGGCACTGCAAAGGCTTTTGTGGTTAATGTACTTGTTGAATAGTATGCCTAATATGTGTTTTCCCTGGTTAAAGAATCACGTTACAATCTGTGGCAGCTGACTATGAAACGGTAATGAAACAGATCCATCTAGAAGATGGCTTCTTATTGGGAATCAAGTTGTTTGGTGCTGACTTCTTAATGGGAGTAAAACAATCCCATCTAGTATCTAGGTACGTAGCTACGAAGTAAAACCTGACTGAAATAGAATTAAGGGTAAAATATGAATGTCGTCTGTTTATTTGTTCAAATATTAGACTGTTGATGCGAATATGCGAATTAAGCTGGGCATTTTATAGTGGCAAGTACAGCTTTTTATTTCACATTTTTACAGTAAGAATTATTATTTTTCCTCACCGACTTCCGATTTCCCGGCATTATGTATCACAGTATCTTACCACAGTAAGTTACCTATAGGTAAGTCGGTAGGTAGGTTGGGGTACTCATCTATTTTCTGATATTGAATAAAAAGGGATTGCTAATAAGTATATGTAAATAATAGAAATATGAAGTGGTCGATGGTCTTGAATTATTAAATCTGACATATAAAGACATTTATGTTGACCTCTATTATTTGCTTGTTTGAAAGAAAGGGACAGCCATACCTAGACCAAAGTGAAAATAGTTGAAGTAAAAAAACTTGTCGAAAATCCCGTACTAAAATCAATATGACATTGTAACAAGGTCTAGTCATTACGAGTTACATTGATGTTTTTGTTTAGTGCTGATTGTCCTTGCTGTTCCGCACGTTGGCGTGGAAACCGGTATCCCAGTCGGCGACGTAGTCCACAGTTCGCACCGAGCCGTCGGGTTCCACCAGCGAGTACTGACCTGAAAACAAAACAATAAAAAGAGATTCGTCATTCGATGAAATCGAAAGTGGTGCAATTCTGCCTCTCCGTTAGTATTAAGTTTGTGTCGAGTTAGTTCTGCCATCATGTTATGCCGATATTCCTAATAGCATAAATATACCATACCGACTCGATACTCTTTAAGTTCGTCGTATTCATAATGAAAACTGGCTAGGTAACATTACGAGTTGTCCGTATTTTGAGTACGTTATTTTGACATCGTGTTCCCCATGGCACTACTCGATGGCACAACTAGATATAATATAATATAATAAACGATAATTTTGGTTTCCAAAAAAAAAAGTTGGTTAGGTTAGGTTAGAACATCTAAATTTGTTAATTGTTTAATGAGCTGCCTCGGCTGGTTAAAATTGAAACCTAGTATGACAGTTTTACAAGAAATTGGTTGTTTGTTGTGAAAAGACAGTTGGTTCAGTAAGACAAGCTTTTAAGCTCTTTACTAGCAGTAGGTATAGTAGGTACCATACCACTGTTATAATTTTACGAATATACGACATGGTCTGCAGAAATGACGTGGCCTGTTGATCATATTAATTTGTCGTTATTATCTTTTGTGTAGAAACATTTGCGTAGAAAATACAGCGGGTTTCAGAAGAATCAATCAGATTAAGTACCTACACAGCGACGGGCGTCAACAATAGTCTCGCACGACTGTTTATAAGGACTTGCCTTACAGGTTTAGGAGTTGCGCAGATGTAATTTGATCGACATATAAAACGCTCTAATATTAAGTAATGGTCCGAAGAGATCTGATCAAAACATTCATTGCTGCTGTGTTATTATTTCCTTCTTTAAGTTTATGTAGGTCAGTTATACCATAACCCTTTTAATGATGGTGAACCAGATAGTTACGGCAGAACCGAAGAATCGTTATACCTTTTCAATAACAGATCCATATTGTCCTCCCGTTCCCGATAAAATTCCCGTTCCGACAGGAAACTCTGTGTTAGGTACTCCAATATAAGCTATTGTAAAATATCATTAGAATCCGATAAGTAGGTGTCTAGTTTTCGCGTCAACATCCATCCATACAAAGTTTCGTGTTTATAATATTATCTATTAAGTGTAGACAAACAGTGCTTACCCTTAACGACGTCACCATCACGCTGCTCCTTCTGATGCTTGATGTCACCAGTGTGCGGGTCATTCACCGAGTATTCGTACGCGTAGCGGGGATGAGCATCCTGGGATAAAAAAGTAGCGTTTGATAGGTAGTAAGTTTAAAGTCAATTGATATTTAGAAAATGCTATCTTCTGGTACCAACATAAAAGAAATTACATTTGACTGGACTCGATGATTGTGGGTTAGGTAACGTAGTTGGACAAATTGTACTAAACGAATTCATTCATTCTTCCTTCCTACCATCGAGTTCCAAATTATATTGACATTTCTAAGGCGTTAAAGATAAGTTCCTAGGCAAATACAGTTACAAAAATATGTTACAAATGTTATTTTTATTAAATCGACTGTGCTTACAGTTCGATCGCCGAAGTGTAAGCTAAGCTTAAGCGTAAGCTTCAGGCTTTTTATAAAGCTGCTTTGTGTTTTTGTAATACACTTTTAATTTTTTTTATGATATTAACAACCCAGACATTTTACAAATTCCGGAAAGTGTACGTTACAGCAGTCTTTATAACACCACACCTAACGGTTAAGTTGTATAATTACGTATAGGAAGAGAAAGCCCATCTCCACGTGCTACGATCTCTCTGTGAGTCTTTCTTCTATTTTAATTATGTACCTAGACTCTGCACGTACGTACGTCCACCCGATATATACATTACTGCATTTCACGCATAGTGCATCGGGATAAATATAAGCTTCAGCGTCATTTTTACGCCTCAACACGGTCAAGGATTGATATAGAGTTGACGAGTATCAGTTTAGAAGCTCTATAAAGAGTGCCTGAGCGAAATATTTTCTGCTCTTTTTCTTTCTTTTGTTTTGCGATACAAACTTTATATCATAAGGGGGGTCATACATCTCTTATAACTGACTGTCCGTACTATCCCTTCCCTACTAGGCAACTAAAATAATTGACTCCCATTTGTTTACAAGCCCCGGGACAGGCCCAGTTATAGATAAAATGCCTAGTCAGGTACAATGAATGTCAAAATCGTTTAAGAGCATTGAATTGTAAATCGATTTTGCTCTAGGACACAAAGTGGATTTCATTATATTGGTCAGTGGTTCTTAACCTTTTTGTTTCTATTACCCATATTTGTCGTACGCCCTTTAAATTCTCGTAGAGACCGCAAAATGTTAGTGTAAAAAGTAAATCGAATAGGAATAATTAATGTACATAAGAGTCATTATTTATAATTGTAGGTGATACTTTTCACAGGGTATACTTGTAGAAGCAAACTAGGCCGTCTACATAGTTCGTGGAGTTATTTTTTTTATTTCATGAGTTTGGAGATTTCTTTTTTTTTTCAGTTGCGAATGGTCCCCTTTAAACTAGTTCATACTCCTTATAATTAACGTAAAATCGTTGTATTGTTTATAAATACCTAGTTGATATAGAATTCCGGAGGCACTTTGTTCGCAATAATGATATGCTCAATAGATCCACGAGTTACATTTGCTTTTTGACAACAGTCTAAAATTTTGTTTTGCAACACCTAAGACACTGTGAACTATTGTGTTGGGCTTTATTCGAACTATAAATCCAATACAAGTATCTAAAGAACGAACAATAATACGAGTAGATCAAGATTTAATTTTACAAATGAAAAAATATTGTAGGTACCTAAAGCGTCAGTTATTTTTTATGGTAAAATTACTTGAGATTTCAAACATTGAAATACCGATGGCATAACGCAGATCATAAGTTCACAAACTGTGATCGAGAATTTCAAGTAAGTAAAGGTATGTACATACCTGGTATGATCGCCCTGCATTGGTTCAAAACTTATTTAAGTCCTACCAAGTTTGTATTAAATTACACCAGAGTTCCCACAATTTGATGTCGTTTAAGATGTTTTATCGGTTGTTAGTAATAAAAACACGTAGGTACATACTGAGGTGCACCTACCTCAGTTTTCATTCTAAAATTTTTTGAGATAAGTGGGAATGTAATGTAAGGAAGTACGTTTAAGTTATTTAATTTCAGATAAAATTTTATTAATACACATTTGTTAAGGACGATGCCAGACGCCAAATTTTTAGCGTTTCTATTGTTTTGCCATGTCCGTATGTTCGTAGTCTGCTGTGTAGACTTTGTTTTAAAAAGTTTTAATTAAAAGCTACAATATTTATACATATTAGATGGGAAGGGACTGTACAGTTAAGTACTAGTTAAATCAGACAAAATATCGAGAGACAACAGCAAAAATAACTGTCTTCTTTGTTTCACTGGCCTATCTATCTATGTAAGATACCTCTATCAATTGGGCTATAGGCCTATTAGATTAGGTATGCATTGGATTATCAATCAAATTATGCAACAAAGTACCTACTGAGCTAGGTATTGTATGGGCGTAAGAGAACCAGTCATAATAAGTAGGTAGTGAAAGTTTAATAAATTGTACTTGATCTATTAGACAGGTTTATTAGAACGCCATATTAATTAATTAGTAGGTTAAGAAGGTAAACATGTAGGTAGGTACCTAAGCTAAAAATTTTACGCAGGCACCTATCTAGATTTTGTTACATCCACCGTTATAAGTAGAAATTTACATTTTACTAGCAGGACCAACAATATGATAAAGGTGATAGGTTGCAAACTCATGGCAGTTAGGTATAGGTCCAAATAACTTACGATGTGTTTCCTCATGACGTTTCGCTTATTAAAGAACCATTGGTACACGCCTAGTGTTTAGAACTTGAACGAACTGCTTCTGAGGTGCCCGCCAACTACATTACATTTCCTTAAGGAAGGATTCACAAACAAGTACCTATGCTAAAATAGCACTCTTTCCGTTTCGTATTGTAGGTATTGAATTATCACAAACTATACTTATAGGTATAACCTATCTATTAATACCTGGGGCCGACGCAGGATATAAACAACCGGACATGCTTTAGATGTAGGTGAACTACCTGCCACTGCGCTTGCGCAACTAGACACATCACCGTTCGATAGGTAACATACGTGAAACTGCCTAATAAGCTTCCAACACATGGTCGTTTACTTAATTGTAATTGGTATGGCGATAAAAATGTGCATTTCATCTTGATTTTTTTTTAAATCCGAACTGAACTGATAGTTTTATTTTTCATCTTACATTATTTTGCTTTGTTAAGTTGGCAACGAAATCAAAATGTTACACTGACATTTCCCGCCAAAGAAACCCTAATCAGCAGACAACATAGATACAAAGTTCTAGAGCCATCTCACAAGATATAATAATTTCTGAATCTACTATTTTTCTGTTATTGGCTACTGCCTTTTTATCGCAAGTAAAATCAAGAAAAACTTACATAGTTTTCCACAAATTCGGCGTGAGCGTTCTTTACGTGTCCATGAGCTGCGTGCGCGATGACAGGCGCTGCCTGCACTGGCGGGACGAACGGCGACAGCGGCGCTCCGTACTGTGGGGCTGGTGCCGCGTACTTCACTGGGGCCACCGGTGCTAAGTACTGATTGCCAGAGAAATACTGAGACACAGAGGGAACTATCTGCACGTTGCTGGAGTACTGAGCGGGCGCTACAGGCGGACGTAGGGCGGGAACGGCGGCAGCGTAGCCAGGTGACGGCGCAGCGTACACTTGCGACACCACCGGACCACCGCCCTGAACATTGTACGAATTGTACGAAGACTTCGCAACAGCTCCCGCGTACGCTTGCTGCGCTATCAGATTCTGACTGACAAATGAACTCTTGGCTGGTGCGGTCGCGTATTTAGCAATCAGAGGCGCAGCTGTGATTTTCGCGATGATAGGCGCTTGAGCATAAGTAGCTTGAGGTATCACTGTTTTTCCAGCTGAGAATGACGATAGACCGGCGGATGTAGAGTAGCCATGAGCTTCTTGGTTGTGAGAGTACGCACTAGAGTAACCAGGATGTGACACAAACGATGTTTGGGAGTACGCGGGCTGAGAGTATGCTATGTTTCCTCCAGCTTGGTATCCGAGACCAGAATGTGCCGCCGCGTTGGAGTATGCGTAGTTGATTGGCGCCGGCGCAGCCAGGGCGGGACCTCGCACTCCAGCTGTCGTCAGCTGCACCTGAGGTACTGGGTAGGAGTATCCATTGGGGCCGCAGTCGTGTTGTTTGTGCAACTGGTTCAGGTGATAGTTGAGATCGGGATCGTGATAGGCCAGAACATTGGTTAACGTAAGCACTAGAGACACCAAAACAATCTGAAAGAAAATAAAAGTAAATTGTACCGTGTCCTTTTTACTCTGCTAATAATAAACAATAATAGTCATATTAATCTCAAAACTACTCACACACGCCATAATGCAAATAGGTTTAGTACAGTATATAAAATTTAATTCACAAACAAATCCTTCGATACTCGAAATAAACTAAATGTATCGGCCAAAGTTGAGCGTGAGCCGAAATGAGAGCAAAGTGTGCGCACAAAGTCTTATATAGTGAAGTCATATGTGTAAGAGCAGGTCATACTTTTTCGCGTTCGCCGCCGCCGGTAGGTGGGCGCGGCGGCGGCGGCCGCGCATGCGTGGAGTTGCAATACCCCGATAGGATCGCTAACAAACATAAATCCTGAAAGCTAACTAAATGGCCACGATATACATTGACCTGGTATTTGGAACAAAGGCGTTTACTAAGGAACAACACCGTAGTTTTCAATTTTACTGAAATTTTCGCAATGTTGTTTGATTTTTTACCGCGTCCATTGCAAGGTTGTCATAGATGATGTATGTTTCGTGCGATGTATTTCACGAGAAGCTTGTTTGTTATGCATTGTGTTTGTTTGTGGCCAATCTGCGACATTTGCATATCTCTAAGGTAAGCCATGGTCGGCGGCAGGTACTAGGTATGTGACAGTTTCATAGGTCAGTTCAATCAAGGTTCAGCCATTGTGCAAAACGATAATTTAATGAGACGCTAATACTGATTAATTAACCTGGGCCAATGCGGCTACTTTACTGTGTATGTCAATTAAAAGGGAAAACTAAATGGGTTACCTAACAAGTTCTTTATAGAAATATTTTCAGCATCTTTAAGATAATACTTATACCGAAGTTAAAAAAGACTGTACTAGGTATGTGATGTGAAATAATGTTTTTATTTATTTATTTATTTTGCCGTAGTAATTCGCCTTTGTACTCCTTGTATTGGAAGAAATACTGCTAATAGCCACCATTGAAACCTTCTTTGTACTTTCGCAAATAATTCAAAACCAAAATTAGGTAAATCGGTCCAGCCGTTCTCGAGTTTTAGCGATACTAACGAACAGCAATTCATTTTATATATCTCGACGTCAGAAGCATAAGGTCGGATGTGTCATTTTGTTACTTTACGTTAAAGCTTTAAGAAAATTGTTTAATAATCCGTTAAGACTGGCGTAAACCAAAAAGAAAAGAGTGAACCTATCAGTTTCATTTCTTAGATAGTTTAATAAGCTACAGTTCCATGTTAACCCCCTTACCAATAAACGCGTTTTCACTTACACAACGGTTACAGGTCTACTTGAACTGGTTATTCCGTATTTGACATACAACTGACAAGTTAAGTTGAGCTTTGTGTATCTTCTAAATAGCAATTCCGCCATTATTGGTAAGGCCCTAAATGTTTTATTGGAAAAGAGTGATTTACGGCGTAAATTCAGATCCGACGTTATACTTCTGACGTCGAGATATATAAATGTATTTTAATAATACTTCGGATCCGGAGGGTCCTTGTGATCCTAAGGTTCTGTCCACCCCGTTTTGGGGATTACGGACCTGGAGCCGAAGTCTACTTCACTCTGGTAGTTGTATCGCTCTGACATCGTAGCGACAAAGGATGGGCATTGCTGATTTCGTTACAATCATATCACTGACGTCCGTAGTAAAACAGCGATGCACATCGTTCGCCGCTACGATGTCAGAGCGATGCAACTACGAGAGTGTAGCAGTCTTAGGCCCCTGATGTGTGTGTATTGTACCTATGTAAAAAGTAGGTACTTAAATAGTCCTAATCTAATTTACACAGTTGATGTTCCTACCTCAATAGGTAATCTGATGACAATTCATCCTTACTATCCTTAATTATAAATCGGAAAGTGAGTTTGTTTGTTTGTACCGCTTTCACGCCGTAACTACTGAAACGATTGCTTTGAAATTTAGCATACGTAAAGTTAGAAGTCCGTATTAAATAATATGGTACTTTTTATCGCAAAAAAAAAAAGATATTTCCGAGGGAAAATTAGATTTTTCCGTAGGAATGATAAGTTTTCTTATAGTTGTCCTTTTTACCGCAATATAACCGAAGTCCACGCGGGCGAAGCCGCGGGCGGAAAGCTAGTCAGATTATAAATTATGTCTTGCTGTTTAGTTTTCTATTTCAATTTACTGTTTAGTCTTTTATTTTAATATCAAGTCTGAAGTGCAGTTGTGTATATTTGAATGCATCATTATATCAAGCTACAAGTACTAGGTCCTAATGAATCTAAAGGTTTGTGCACTCCGCCGTGAATTAACGTTGCGAATAACATACAGAGTTTGCGTACTTATATGACTAGGAGAATGAGGAGGTTTCGAAAAAAAAACATTCTACATTAATGACTACAGTTTATTAATTACAACAATTACAACATTAAATATAACATTAATGACTCAGGATAGTAAGGATGATACTAGGTTTGAATGCCCTGTAAAGCCCTAACACAAATAAAAAAAGATACTCACATACACACGTGTGTAGGTAAGTGCGAAGCTAAACGAGCATATCATTTGGAGATCTAGTTCTATTCTTAAGACTAACTAGTTAAACAAATAACAAGGTAACATAGATCCTTGTTGGACGAATGTTATATGTTAGTATTTTCCAAGGTTCTGCGTGAAGTGAGCTGATAACTATTGCAATCGATTAGTGACTAAATCTAGCGCTAATATGGAAAATAGACAGGATCTAAATCTTCTGGTAGATAGATACTTTAACACTTCTTCAGAAGATAGAATTTTATAAGTCATCGTTAATATCGATTTTATATTCCTTAACGAAAAACTAACGATTTAATGTAACTACTTAATTATAATTCTGTAAGTGTAAGCTTTATTAGCTGTATAAGTTAAATACATTAATATTGATATTGACCACATTGATATTTTTCAAGATCGGATAGGTCTTAGGATAAGTAAATACGCCTAAGTATGCCATAAAGGAGGACACAAAATAATACATACATACATTTTATACATACATAGTAAAGTGACTATAAAATTACTTTCGAGACATCGGACTCTAAGGCCCGTATTCTGGAAGAAAAATCAAAGCTTTGTAATGCTTGTGGCGGATTTGTCTTTTGAAACCTGTAATTAGGGTCGGGCAATGCATAAAAATTAGGTACCTGAGCAGTGCTTGGTTCACGTTTCAAAATAGGGGCCTACAATCTCCGTAGCAAACCGTGAGCAAAACCGTTGCAAGTTTGTTCTCGACTCTTAGTGCAAGACGCCGGAAGATTCACAATTTTGCTTAGCGACCACACATACATACACTTCTCATCGTATGCTTAATCGTAGACCACATCGCTGCTTAATCTCAGTCAGTACTGTGGTCAAAAGCAGTACTGTTGTACATAGCACATTAAGAACAAAACCGTTTACTTCAGCGCCTCAGATAGGAACAAATCTTAGGTGCAAGCTATCCTCCAATTTGTATTGTATGCAGGTTGATGTCCAATGTATATCCAAGACCGATCTAGAACTTGGTGTCTTGGATCCAAGAGTAAAACTACGAGCCATTAGTGCCAATGTATGGCGTCCACATTGAGCTAGAGTTTTAAATTTTTTTCATCTCCATACAAAATAGACAAATTTTTGCCTCGGGACATGTCATTTTGTATGAGAATTGAAAAACTTTTTTCATTTCCCTACATTGTCGTCATAGTAAAAGTTGTTCATATTGATGAGCCTAACAACGTTTCCAACACCATTGCTCGGGGTACTTTAACACTCTGTATACATGTAGGTAAACATTTTTTTTAGTGAATCCCATTGCAGGGCAAAGGCCTCTCTTCCTTTTCTCCAGTTACTGCGATTTCGAGCGGTCATCCACCAGGCGTCATCCTGGCGGACAATCTCGTCACGCTATCTCTTTCGGGGGCGACCACGTGATCTCTTGCCGTTCGTTGGAATCCAGGTCGTCTCCTTGTTTGCCCAACGATCCGGAGACGAGCGACATGGACAGCCCAATACCATTTTAGTTGCGTAGTATGTATACATAGAGTAAAATATTTCATTCTTACTCAAAGGCTAAATACTCTCGTCCATTCGTAAAACCTTAGCCACATATAGCATAATAAGTTAAAAATGTCAATATGGGCCTTCAAAAGTTAAATCTGCTGATAAAAATCCTTTTCGGGATGGAAATGACATTGCAATATGCATGATGACTTCGCGAAACGTTGACTAAAGTCTTTGTGTGGTAAGAGTGCGACATTGGTACTGAAAGTTCGTTTTCGTCATTACCAATGAATTGTCCATATGATTCGTTCCGATCAAGATTGACATTCAAGTCAAAGATTCGTTTAAGCTTGTGAATGAAAGTTGAACATCTGAATTGAATCCATAATTACCTAGGTAGGTTAATCCATACAGGTACTCAGCACTACTCATACCTTCTAATTCCAATAATAATAATGTCCTGGGTCATTTCATACACTGTCATCTGACACCTTAACTACATTTAACTATCCATTGATTATAAATGCGAATGTCTGTCTCGCTTTCAAACCAAAAGTACTGAACTACACTACACAGATAGTTCAGACAGTTTTTTAAAAATTTCAACTCCTAACCGACCATTTGCCTAGCCATGAACTAAAAAGGGTTAAATATTCCGAATCAGTACGCGGCTGAAATTCCAGGGTCTACATACTATTACTTATCCAACGTTAAATTAAACATTTTCGGATACTAACCCGCGACCCACACCCAGGCAGTTACGCTGACTTCTAGTCCATATTGGTCTTTAACGTGACGGAAACACTTATTAATATTAGATCATGTTAAGTTCGCTATAATTATAATAATAATTTGATATAATTACCAACAACTCAACATGTGGCGAACTTAACGACGGTGCTTGCTGTAGGGCAAGAAAAACGTATTTCTCACTCTAAGGACGAACCTCGTATGAATGTCTTTAGAAATGATGTTTATTTTTTCATTGGTTACAATATATTAATTAACCTTATGGATATTTTAGTGACATAAGATTTATGTCGTTTAAACTTATAAGGTACCTGGACCGATCATAGCCCGGTTCCCAAGATAGCCCACTTTTAAAAAATCGCGCTTCTGGATGTTCGTTTTTTTTTTCAAGTGGCAAGATGATGCATTGACATCCATAGACAAGTTTGCAATGTGATTGGACCAATCCCCGTCAGCCATTTTTTAATATGGCCGTCAGTTGTCAGAGGATTGTAAAAATGAACACGTGCTGCTATTTTTTGCTCAACTAAAATTCACAAATTTTATAAGAAAAGTGATATTATTTAAAGTTTTAATGATTTGCTTTTAATCCTTGGTTCATCTGGAGGTGGATTTACGGTAAGTTTTTGATATTACGTAATTATATAGATTTTTAGAGTGATATTTGATCGTACATAGAAATGCTCCTATGATGGGCCACAGTATTTTGCCCAAAGATAGCCCGGGCTATCCTAGGACTATGAAAGTTACAGCTTTTGATTATTTTTGTAATGTTTGCACAGCTATGTATATTATTTTTGCAGTTTTTGTTTAATGTCAGTACATGGGGTTGCTCTGAGTTACAGAAAAATGCTTTTACTTTTATCTGGTGTTGGATTTTTTGTCTCTACTGAATTTAATATAATGTGTCGATGTTATTGATATGTGGACAGTGTTATCTGAATTAAGGCTCCTTGCAGCAATTCAATGTTTATGTATCTACCAATTTATTCATTTCTACTTATTTTCAGACGTAACTTTCCTCCAAAATGAAGCCGGCTGAGAAGAATCTACGGGGCCAATGGACGGAGAGCGATTTAAGAAAAGCCTTGAAAGCAATAAGTGGTGGTGAATTATAAGTTGTTTTATTTAAAGATTTTTAGTTTAAGTATTTATTTTTCGAAGAATTTACATAGAAGTTACAGCGCGTTGAACTAATTGTAGAATTAGGGCAAAATTCTTGAAGTAGAATGTAGTTTATTTTAAAGAGGTTTTTCTTATACCTAATAAGGCCCTCTTCAATTTCGGACTGAAAAAACTTGTTGATTTTAGATATTTTTATAAAGAATATAGAAACGTTGCAACCAAATTGTTCTGTAAACATGTGTGATTTTTAAGTATTAAGCATATTGTTTTGTATTGTGACAATTTAAGTTACTATAGTTTTAAGATAGCCCAACACTCATTTTTTTCTAATTTTTATAAGAAATAGTAATTATTTTTGTTGTAAAAGACTAATAAATGTTGATTTTTACCAGATATTTCATGTTTTATTCATATGTTATCATTATACACATTGAAAGAAACTGGGCGTTCTTTGGTACCTATGTTCCTAAGATAGCCCATCGACAGTGTTCTAAAAAAAGCGTGTAATAGTGACGAATTTTCTAAAAACAACAATAAAAGAATCCGGAAATATACTTATTTTTAATATAGCCATAGTTACAGGCTATTGAATTGTTGTAAAATATACAATTTTATTTTCTACAGTGTTTTGAAAATAAGGTGGGCCATCTTCGGTCGAGGTACCTTAGAGGACTTTTACTTCTTTAGAGGATGAATTTTGGAAATTCCTTTTTAACTCACTTAAACATCATAAAACCCCTGTGCAAAATTTCAGCTTTCTAGGGTCAAGGGTTCGGGCTGGGCATTGACGAATGAATCAGTCAGGACTTGGTGTGTATGTATATATATAGATTTCCTATTTCCTCAGTAATGATCGGATTTCGGAGAAAACGTAACGACAGTAATTACGCAATAGCTCTATGTAGCTAAAACTTCGAACGAAGTTTGTGTCAAACGCGCGCCACGCGCCTTTGGGTAGGCCTATGTCCAGCAGTGAACCTTACTGGGCTGACTTGACGACTGTACAGACTTTTTAACATGTGTGTAGTGACTATGTTGCTATCTGCAATAAATATGTTCATATAAATTGGACCTGCAGAATCGAATCTGTGACCCCAATAACTATTTACCAACTTTTATTTCAACGTTATAACGCATATTTTAGATAAGTGTTCTTAGTTGACATGTACCGTACAAATCTGAAACTGACCGAAAGTTTGTAATAAGTACAATCTACAATTTGGCATGTTAAGAAAAGAAATCGAAATTTACGAAATTCTTCGTTTCACAATATAATATACCTTTTCCAAATATAACTTTTGGTTATCCTTCGGCATGCGCGACGTCAAGTAAATTTTATTTACCATCCTTACTATTTGGCTGTAATTCCTGTAGCATGTTTCTCTCGTAGATATCTGACAGATGTTTTGATAAATTTTCTAGGTTTTTAGCAGACAGTCACTAAGTTTGAGCTGATTAGGTTTCATTTGTATTTTTGTCTAAGTTAAATAGTGTTTTCTGAGATAGGAGGGGTTGTTGCGTCGGTTTCTGTAATGTTAGACCTAAGCTATTAGTGCAATAAAATTACATATTCTACGCAAGAACTCCATTATTCCACACACATTTAACTTAGGTAATTGTTAAGTAACTTTATATCGTGCGAATGTGTAACGATATACCTATTAATAAAGTCTTATGTTTTAGTATTGAAAGCTCGCGTATATCGAATCTCTTTGTAGGAAAAGGTCACAATGATAGCAAACTTGGTAAGTAAGACTTGTCCACGAGTACATCACGGCCATTTCTAATAGCCCTATCACCCGCCCAATTAATTTATGGCCCCAAGCCTCATATATTTTCATCAACACAAGTTGTACCAATTTTCTGCTTTCAAAAGCTTGTATGTATATTATCACAGTAGGCGCTACCTTGCACAAGACATGTGCCATATGTGATAGAGGTTCGCTCTTATTTGCATACACAGAAGGGTGGAAATGTTGATATGGTTTGTACAAGCCCCCGAAGTCCTTTTCCAGGGCATATTCAAATTGCAAAACCCGCACTGGTTTAGAGTGTGGAGAGATAGGAGAAGGTTGTGTTGCGTTAGTCCGATCATTTATTGGTTCTCTTTGGCGGCGAGATTACGGTTATCACATTGATTATGGTGTTTTTTTTAAATAAACGGCCTGTATGAAAATTACTAACTTGCTATAATGGAAAACAAAATATTTTGCATTGATGACGATTTGTTACCAAATAAGGTTTGGAGTGTAGTTAGTAATTCCGTTAGCTTAGATTTTTTTTTCAAAATTCAAATTCAAAGATTTTTATTTCAGACCATGACCTTTTTGATGTGGGGATAAAAACTATCTAAAGTTAAGTACCTAGTATTCTTATATCGCCTCTGTGGTACGGCCATTACACTCCGCACACCTTTTAGTATTGACACTAAACTTTACAAATACAGTAACGTTACTATACAGTAATACGAGTAGGTTTAATCTTTATGTATTAATCGTATAGGTAAGTATAAAACAATAATTAAAAAAATAATTAAATTAAAATTTCTGTATATTTTGTGATTAATTTATTCGTTCGACCTATGTTATGTATCTATGTTTTATTCTTTGTTTCTTTCAGGTACAAAGTTACTTAGTTGATGATTTAGTTATTTTTAATCTTTCACCAAAGGGTTCTTTTTTGTTTTGAAGTTTTTCTCTGTGTAAGAATGTATGAAACCCCGCAAACCGCACAGGCTTAAAAAATTTAGGATCTAAGCTTCACATGAGAGCCATTTAAAAAAAAAATAATTGCGTAAAAAATGACAAAAGTACGTTTGTAAAGTACAGTATGCAATGTAGATTATGTTAAATATGTACCTTCATAACTATTACAAAAAAAATGTGCATGTAAAACACGTAGTCTCTCAAAGTTTAATCTTCCAAATACATATATTCTTTTGAAAAGTGCAATGTACGTATTACTTAGTGTTCAACTCTTCAACAACATAACCTTCGAATTCCAAAATAAGAGTCAATTGCTCAATATGACGTGAAGAAACGTAAGAGAGTTGTCTATTTTGAGCAACATAATATCAAGAACTTACTATTCTGCATGTAGCATACAGATGTTTGTCAACTAACAAATAGTGCAGCTCCGCGTAAAATGGTATAGGTATAGATACCAACATATTTTAACTTCAACGCAAAGCTGTGCAAGTTAAACGGAATTTTCTGGCGAAGAGAATACTTTGCGATAAAGCTCAGTTTAGTATGTACT
>SJJU01011535.1:0-11469 GCA_012932125.1 Conopomorpha cramerella
TAACATAATCGGAATAAGTTTGAATAAATAAGCAAGAGAGATAAGAAACTTGTGCTACGCCGTAGCATTATACTACGCGTAGCAGTCTACGTGCGTAGCAAAGTGAGTGATAACTATTTTTATGTGTACATATCTTAGCATTGCTTAACAAGTTTGAAAAACTCTGTGAAATTTTGGTACAACAATTCGAAGATTTCATGTTTTTGTAGAAGAAGAAAATAAATTTAAATATCGAATAGAATGAAATGATTTTTTTATCAATCGTTATAGGTGCTATTACATACAGACTTACAGTAGTATCACACAGCTTGATGAAAGTCATTTATGATTTAAAAAAAAAAGTAGTCGTCCCCATTCTGCCGCCATCAGTCAGTCAGTCAGCTTTTACTTTTATATATTTAGTAATCGCGTTGTAGCAGTAAATGAGTGTATGCTTAATTACTGATTGAGCTTCAGGGCAACTTAAGGATAATTAGTCTTCGAAAGCTTACGTATTATACATTTTCGCCTATTATAAGTGTAGGTAAGCCACGCCTAAACAAAGCAATAGCTACAATAACGTTTGTCAAAATAAACTTCTTTCATCTCCCATAAATAAAAAGTAAATCCAGTACACTTCTCTACATTTCATATATTTCATATATTTCATATATTAATTCTCTGCGACTGTGGTTCAGTTGGTCGGATACTTGACTTGTAACCGGGAGGTGGGTGTACGCAACGCAATGCTCGTACGATGAAGGAGAATATCGTGATGAAACCCGCGAACCATAAGGTGTGTGAACCCTATAACGGCGATGGGCTTACCCCCTGTCACGTTGGGTTAAATACGCTTAGTGTACCGTGGGTAGGCAGAGGCATTTGCTTATTAAGCAAGTGCCTCTGCCTACCCCGCTATGGGATTAAAAGGCGTGAAGTCTGTATAACCATTAATTACAAAGACCACAGAATGCACTCCACCTCCACAGTGGAGTGCACTGGCTTTTACGACAAGGTAGACAGTAATCCCCAAGGATTGACACCTATATAGGTAACTTGTCTTTACGACATATAGGTACCTATCTACTCACCCACAAAACACAGGACCTTCGTTAGCCTATGTCGTGAGTACAACAAAAAATGATCTAGCAATAACTCTATTATTAGGTCGGGTAGTCAAAATACTAAGGTAGGCAGTGTAGTTTTGCCTATATGGTGTGCACGCCACTACCTGAAACCGTATAAAGCATGTAAGTAATTTTCCCACAGCGGTACGCCGCAGTGGTTTGAGCAAATAGTGCTTCTCATAAACGATTTTTAATACACTGCGGGCTTCTATGAAATATTTCATTAAAGCTCGCCCTTCACCTTTTCGCCGGCGTTGTAGCTTTAGAAAAGTGTACTGTTGTGGTCACGTCATGTTAAACCTTAATCAAACAATAGGGAGATTGATTGATGATTAAACTCAGGAGAATAGAAGTGTAGAGAGACTGTTGACAGGATAATCTGAAATTTATGTTAGGTATAAATAATTGGCGTGGTAAAACTGAGGAATTAAGTAATTTTATTTATTTATGTTATAGTACACCAAAAGTATATTACTCAATATATGTATAATATTTGTAGTTGAATACAATAAGTCTCTAGCAATATTCCTATTACAGGCATACACTTCACTTGTAACAGATAGTATTATTTTATTTAAATGACTATACTAATACAAAAGAAAGATGAACCTAATGAAATTACATTACATAAAACCAACATGACCAGTGTTGAAGGAAATAATAATAATAAAAAATATACATACATAAATTTAAATTAAAAAGTAGTGAGGTGTTTCGAAAAAACACAGAACCATTGATTAAAAAATACTTGTTTACGTACAATAAACAAAACAATTTTAAGCGACAGTTAGTCTAAACTAAAATGTATGAAAACATTTTTGTTTTAATTTGTTCTATAAAAGCAATAAGATAGATAAGCTGTGGTTCAATCCTTAATCAAACAAAGGCTTAGTATATTCCCACTTGAATAACACATACTTTGCCTTACTATATACCTTATTGAATGTCTTCACTGGAATTATCTAAAGATTTCAGAGAAGTTATTACAGAATAATCGCATAAGGTATGTAACATTACAGGACATATACCTATTTAAACAGTAAATTTGTGATTGTATTTAAAAGCTGTATTTTATGATAAATATTACACGGGTTTATGTGACGGTAATTTGAATAACAGACGTCAATAGAGTCCAAATTCCATCAGAAAAACACCTAACCTTGTCTGATTAAGGATTAAACAAGTTAAGTCGTTTTGATCATGCGGGTTTGTATTCTGTAGTTCATATTGAATTATAGTACAGTTTATAGCGCCTTACGAATATAAAAATAGTATAGTATAGTCTGGAGGTCTTCCATTATGAAACCCTGCCTTTCTTATTAAGGGGCCACCTTGAAAATAGCATCTTTCTGATTAGTTTTGGGGTCCTTCAGTTTATTTGGATTTAATCTTTTATGCGGAACGTTTGTGCATGACTTTATGTCTATTTCCTAGACCAAAGTGAATTTATCTTTGGATCAATCTAAAAAGCATCAAAATGATCTAGAAATAGATACAACACCGCACAAAAGTTGCGAATAGAAGATTGACGCTTAGCTCTTTGTAATCTGACAGACACGTCAATCTGTCAAACACAGATACTCGCTAGCAAACGTAGAGCGCGGTTCAATAAAAAAACAGATTGTTTAAAATGTTCAACATTCAATCTCAGCGTGTGTAGTGAATATCACAAGTTTAGTTTTTTTTTAGAATTCCTGGGGATTGGAATGGTAGTTAAAAGGTAAAGAATTGTTGCATAAATTTTTATGCATTGCTGCTTTTATTGGAATAAAAGGTGAAATTAGTCAAACCAAACCGCAGTATACTTTGCTCCCTGCCGTCCTGTCGGGCAGAAAACATTATAATTTAATCTGAAAAGGTTTTTTATGGAACTTTGAGACTTACACATGACCTCAAAAGTCCAAAAGGTCGTGTATGATTTAGGGATTACTATAATGGCTGCGGCGCTTAAAATATAATTATGAAAAACGAGGTACAGCGAGTGAAACGAAATTATGACAAAAAATATGTTTCCTAAAACGAACATCCAAAAGATGTCACAATGTCCACCGTTTAATATTTTTTTATAAAAAAAAAAACACGTTCTTAATGATTAAAAAAAGGACTTTGAGATTTATATATCTAGATGACTAGATGATGTTATTACAAAGGTAAAATAACTGTGAACGGACCAAATACACACTTCACGCCTTTTGATCCCAAAGCGGGGTAGGCAGAGGCACTTGCTAAAGCAAATGCCTACGATGACTTGCTAAAGCAAATGCCTACGGTTCACCAAGCGTATTTAACCCAAGGCGACAGGGGGTGAGCCCATGCCCGTTATAAGGTTCACACACCTTGTGGTGTGTGTTTTTCATCACTATGTTATCTTTCACCGTACGAGCGTTGCGTTGCGTACATAGGCACTGAAAAAGAGTTCTATTGGTACATGTCCAGTAGCCGGACTCGAACCCGTAACCTCCCGATTGCAAGTTAAGTATTCGACCAACTGGACACAGGCGCTCTTTATCTCAATTATTTAATTTAATTAATAACTACTATGATTTTATAGTAAACTAGTGGACTCGACAGACGTTGTCCTGTCTCAACTATTAGTATAACCTCCAGGGTGGCCTGTGCCCAGCAGTGGATGTAATTTTTTTTATTTCATAAGAACCTTCTGCTGTCATTAATAAGCACAACAAAGGACGAATTAGCGAAATCGGTCCACCCGCTCCGGAGTTATGACGTGACAATGAAAAGTGGCTTTGATTTTTATATATAAGACTAGCGGTATAGCGTGGTGTTACTGACGTTTTTTTTTCGACCCCGTGGAAATTCCAGGATAAAAATATATAACTCAATATTGTTCACCGGGTATATAGGCGCGAATATAACCAAAGACAAGCTCGAGCTTACCTTTGTTATTTTACTCGACGTTTCGACGCAGTTGCATGCGTTGCAGTTTGCAACTGCGTGCAATGTCTGTGCGCGTTTCATTAAAAATATATAGCCTATGTAAATAGCGCTTCAATTCAAGTCTACCTCTATATGCTAATCCTACCAGTATGGTCATAGATAGAGCAAGCTTTGAACTTTGAAAGTGTCCCCGCAGACTGTACCAAAGACGGCGAGATATTTACGTGTGTAGATAAAAGCTTAAAAATATATAGCCTATGTAAATAGCGCTTCAATTCAAGTCTACCTCTATATGCTAATCCTACCAGTATGGTCATAGATAGAGCAAGCTTTGAACTTTGAAAGTGTCCCCGCAGACTGTACCAAAGACGGCGAGATATTTACGTGTGTAGATAAAAGCTTAAAAATTAAAGCGTGAAATTGTTTTTTGTCTTTTTTTCAAATCGTATTCAATTCAAGTCTACCTCTGTATGCTAATCCTACCAGTATGGTCATGGATGGAGCAAGCTTTGGAAGTGTCCCCGCTGTATCAAATACGGCGAGATATTTAAGTGTAACTAAAAGCTTAAAAAATAAAGCGTGAAATTTTTTTCTTGTTTTTTTTTTACCAAATCGCAATTAGTAAATGCCAAGGTTGGGCCGCGGCCACCTACACACTTGACACGTGTGACCTACACGTGTGCACCCTATTATGTTTAGGGTGAAACTTTTATGTTTCAAGCTTTATCAAGATCGTTCGTTTCGTGGCACTTCATTATTAATTTGGGTTTTTTTTTAGTGCAAAGGTGTTCACCATGAACAAGAAAATGCTTTGTAGTGTTCAGTTGTACAAGTATTAATTCCTTTCTACAATTTTAGTGCAATAAAGTATTAAAATTTAATTTAAACTGTTTAATAGTAAACAAATAAGTAGTATGAATTCATTTTATATTCTAAGAGCCTTACTAATAATGGCGGAATTGGTATTTCGAAGATACACAAAGCTCAACTTAACTTGTCAGTTGTGTGTCAAATACGGAATAACCAGTTCAAGGTGTATAAGTGACAACACGTTTATTGCTAAGGGGGTTAATGGCCGGATGTAAAAACATATACACATCACGCCTTTTAATCCCAAAGAGGGTTAGGCAGAGGCACTTACTAAGCAAATACCCACGGTTCACCAGGCGTATTTGACCCAACGTGACAGGGGGTGAGTCTATCGCCGTTATAGGTTTCACACACCTTGTGGAGTGCGGGTTTCATCACGATGTTGTGTCCTTCACCGTACGAGCGTTGCGTTGCGTACATAGGCTCTGAAAAAGATTTCTAGTAGCCGGACTAGAACCCGCGACCTCCCGATTGCAAGTCGAGTATCCGTTCAACTGGACCACATACGCTCTTATAGTAACAACACTAATTAAATAAAATGCTACCCATCAGAACATCACGTAAAATATCGAACAAAAAAAAGTAACAGCTTAACATAGTTCCGTAAAAAAAGTCAACGCATACAATTCATTTTACCCTTTTTTAAAAAGCACTGAAGCTAATGCAATTTATTCGAAACCCATTTAGGTTTCGAGTTCGCGTCACCCGAACAGCCTACGGTCCCGTTGTAATATAAAATTGAATGTCAAACTAAAAAGGGGTTGTTTCCAGCACTTTGCTGCTACATTCGACCGCAGCATCGGGCAGAGCCGTTACGTCAACCTGTCATATTCCACTTTGCGAGTAGACTGGCTGCTGTGACGCAAATAGCCAATGCCCAGTGAAACTAGCGCGTCAGTCTAGAACAAGTAAAGGGACGTTTTGTTTTCTGTACAAAATCATGGAACTGTTTAGTTCTTCTCTCCCTAACGTCACGGTATCGGCGGAACACCAGCGCCGCAGGTAACTGTGGCATTATGCTGAGTCGAGATACTTTTGCTGGGTTGAGAGCTGGCACACTGACTCAGTAGGTACTGCTCAGTGCGAGTTGGTACGCTTTTGATTGCCTTGTGCTTATATTATGTGTGTATTAATGATTGTTTTTCTTTTTGATTCGTCTGTGGTCCAGTTGGTCGGACCCTTGACTTGTAACCGGGAGGTCCCGGGTTCGAGTCCGGTTACTGGACGTGTACCAATGGGACTCTTTTTCAGAGCCTATGTACGCAACGCAAAGCTCGTACGGTGAAGGACAACATTGGCACACCACAAGGTGTGTGAACCCTATAACGGCGATGGGTTCACCCCCTGTCACGTTGGGTTGGTTAAATACGTTTGGTGAACCGTGGGTATTTGCTTTAGCAAGTGCCTCTGCCTACCCCTCTTTAGGATTAAAGGCGTGAAGTGTATTTATTTTATTTTATTTTTTTATTTATTTTTCTCATGTGTTCTTAAGTTGGTAAATAAACATAAACATAGTTGAAATCAAATTGTTCACATAAAATATCGTGTATTGCGTATGTAAGCAGGATGAAATAAGATTATAATTATTTATTTTATGCTCCAAAAGAATTGGGAAGAATACCCAGGGAGAGGCAAGACCTGATACTGCTTTAAATCATCTATTTCATAAAATTGGCTTCTGCTAAAGTCTAACTGTAATTACTTTATGAGTATATCTGAACAAAACAAAACAGATGCCTATGCGAACACATAGGATGGATTAGTTAATAAATGACATTGTGCCAGGCTCGTGAGCACGGCTCTATCTAAACGTCGAACAAAACGAAGGTAAGCTGAATGCTTATCTTTGGTTAATTTAGCGCCGTAACGCCGCAAAAAAAGGATTTTTGTTACGTGAAAATGCTAAAACTTAGAAATAAGAAAAAGTCATGCTTAATGGAAAACATTCCTCTAGTTTCCAAAAGAAATAAAAGTACAGAGTTCTTTATTAAATATTTTATTTAATGGGACCTGGTTGGGAGGAGGATTCATAAAAGTGTTTGAATGCATATGATCTATTTTAATCAGTTATTTACAAAAGTTTGTATTCTATGCGACTGAATGAATTATGAATAAAAAAATACCAAGCATTTAGTTTCTACATAAAAATGGCTAAAAGGCCTCTAACGTCCACTCATGGACTTGTTTTCTTCTGGAATACTTTTTTTATGCACTATGAACAAATTATGCCCAACATCGTACCTTGACTTGAAGACGAGAGAGATTTACCCGGAACTTGAAGACTTCCAGACTGTACTGACACAAACTCCGGCCAGACATTCCACATCCTGGCAGTTTGCACTATGAAAGTAAACGCAAACCGTTCACGTTGTACTATTGTAAAATCGCGATGGGGGTATTAGGTTATGCAACTCCGTAGCACACTCTCCAAATTGCACCGAGTACAAGACAGATAGGCTCGCAACGTTGCGGCGATGCTTTAGGCTTTGTAGTCAAGCATCACACAGCCTTCAGCTTACATTCATTGATTGCCCGACGTTTCGACAAGTTACATGTGCCGTGGTCATGAGTTGACCCTAGTCAGCTCAGTAAGCCGAATAATACCCGTTCTAAACTTTTAAATCTAAGTTTCCTTAAAAAAATATCAAACCACCTGTCGGCACTTATAAGCCTTTTAGCACGCCTCTCTATTGCTTCCAGATCCTCAAGCTGGTTTTTTTGCTGTTTCATCCCAAAATTGAGAGCAGTATTCCATAGCAAGTCTATTTGTGTTTCATCTGAGTTATTCGAGGTTTTTCTTTCTTTTTATACGAAATACAGTCCCTGAACAGTAAATACTGTAGCTTATATTTAAACATGTAATTGGTTCAAAGCAAACACATAGAAAATGTCACCTTATCGACCTCAATCATGCCATAGCAGCCTATTGGCATTGCAATGTTTTTATTGCTCTTCAAATCCACGGCAATTGTAATATGACCCTTATTGACAAAGGTTTTTGTATACTGTAACATGTCAGAAGGAGAGTGACCTCAGACATCTGACCTCGTCATATTTATAGCGAAAGCGCTGCACGAATGTCGTTGCTGTAAAGTATTTATGATTTTCAAAGATTGAACAGTCGATTGCGCATAAAATAATGATTTACAGCTAGTTTATTATTTGAAAACATTATTTTTATGTTCAAGTGTTTTTATTTTTTACGTTACGTACGAAAATTATGATATTTGTTTGATATTAATGATGATACATTTTATCATCATCAAAAAATGAAAAAAATAAAAATGAGATGTGAAAAATGATTATGTGCTTGAAAGGTGTAACTGCAGAGATGACGAATGATAGAGATGAATGGCGAAAAGAAAAATGTTGCGCCGACCCCGACCCTAGTGTGGGATAAGGGCAGGAAAATGATGATGATGACATTTTATCATCATCAGCGCATACTTGTCCACTGCTGGGCATAGGCCTCTCCAATTGCACGCTACTGTGATCTGTTTTCGGTTTCTCGCATTGAGATTCTGCCAGCCATCTGGCGCATATTATCAGTCCACCTTACCCGAGGTCGCGGTCTCCACTGGAGAACTCGTTTGCCCCATCGGTCATCGGTTATACGGCTAATATAGCCGGCCGACTGCCACTTTAGATTGCTAAACCGATGACCTATGTCGATAATTTTAGTTCTCTGACGGATCACTTCGTTCCTGATTCGATCCTTCAGAGAAACGCCGAGCATTTCTATCCAACACACGCTGTTCAACTTTGATCTCGTAGGCCAGCCATGTCGTCAGTGTCCACGTCTCAGCTCCGTATGTCATTACTGGTAGGACACACTGATTAAAGACTTTTGTCTGCAGGAGCGACGATAAAATTGGCAACAACCTCAAATATCCTTCATACTCACTCGCCGTCTTTCTTAATATACACATCAAAAGTGTCTAGGGATCAAGTACATATTAGAAGAAAGCAATCAAAAATATATTTTACAAAAACTGAATTCATTCATAATTTATTCAAAATGTGGTGATAAGTCATTGATACAGGCACGGGGAATTAGGTAGTGGACCAATCCAGAAGATTAGATTTGATTTAAATAAATTAGATTTTTTGTTAGAACTAAAAATGTTCTTGATCCCTAGACACTTTTGATGTGTGTATTAACGGAAGTTATTCCTACCTGGACCTACTTAATTATTTTATTCATTTGCTGACATATCAATGCAATATTCATCCTAGACCACATCGCTGCTTAACATCAGGCAAGATGGTATTCGAACGCTTTTTCATCGTGTTAAAAAAATAATTGGGATATATACACTTTTGAAAAAAAAATACACTTCACGCCTTTAATCCCAAAGAGGGGTAGGCAGAGGCACTTGCTAAAGCAAGTACCCACGGTTCACCGAGCGTATTTAACCCAACGTGACAGGGGTGAGCCCATCGCCGTTATAGGTTTCACACACCTTGTGGTGTGCGGGTTTCATCACGATGTTGTCCTTCACCGTACGAGCGTTGCGTTGCGTACATAGGCACTTTTTATGTGTGTATAGATCCCAAAAAACACAACTACTATCCTTTACGACTCAGATTAAGCATCAATTTCGTGTCATGTCATGCCTTTTATAACAATCTTTCGCTAAGTGAAAAATGATGTACTCCGCTAATGTTTAGCGAGTACTCAGACGAGGCGTATAAAAGTCACCCACAAACAACTTCAATTCGTCACGAAGAAAACTTACAAAAGACGTGAAAGGTAATTTTGTTTCTTTGAAGGTTTTTTTTTTGTTGTATTTTTTTTTTCGCTGCATGCATTTCGCTTCGTCGGCGTTCGGCCCTCTCGGCTCGCTAGTCGAAGGTCACACTCCTCGTCCTCTGCCGGTGACCTTTACCGGTTGCATGTAAAATTTGTGCAGAGAAATTTCACTCTTTTATTTTTAAGGGTTCCGTGCGCAAATTGCACAAACGCAGTACAGTCTGAAGGTCTTCAAGTCGCGGGTGAATGGGTACCTACTGAACAGGTGTGCTCCATCGTAGACCACATCGCTGCTTGACATCGGGCAGGATGGTGATCAAGCGCTTGTTCATAGTGATTAAAACAAAAAGACAAACGATACTTTGCTTTGCAGTTTGTTAGCTTGCGGTATCTCATAAATGATCTAGCCGGAGATTGGAGAGTAATCAATTTCAATTAATGAACGAATTAAGTATCTATTTCTACACAAGAGAAATATACAATAGGTAGAGAGGCCTTTGCACTGCAGTGGGATCCAATAGGCTAGTAATAATAATACAATAGGTATTAACAAAAGATACAAACAACTAACAAATAATTCTTGTGATGTGCGGTCTTTATGATCACAGCACCGTTATAGGGTTTACACGCCTAGTGGTGTGCGGGTTTCATCCCGATGTTGTCCTTCGTCGTACGAGCGTTGCGTTGCGTACAGAGAAGATTACATACATTCTGAAAGAGTCCCATTGCTACACGTCCAGCAGCCGGACTCGATGCGAGTCAAGTATCCGACCAACTGTTCCACAGACGTTCTTGAACTCGAAACCTCCCTAATAAATAAAAACAATATCTATCAATTGAGCTCAACATAGTACGGAACCTTAGTAGCCAGTTCGAACGCACTTGGCCAGTTTTATTTAACTTTTCGCGACTCCAGCCCTGTGTTGTTCTGACCATGGCCCGCGTTATTACACTTTGTTGATGTTGTTTTTTTTTGCCCCACCAACCGGAACGCGAATTTGTGAAAGATATGCAAACACGTTGCGGTATAACAGAAACATACATATTATGTACTCGTATATAACTCTGTGTTTTCGTTTCGGTTAGGGGGAAATTTTGCGAGCGCGGCTTCTGTAAATGCAAATTAGTTTTGTTTGTAAAAGCAACATGAAATCAAATCACGCCCGTATGCCCTTTTGAGGTGGGCAAAGGACTGAAACTTTGCTGTTCAAAATAAAGGGTGTCTCCTGGTTTCGATTGCTCGCATAGAGCAAGAGACATGATGTAAATTACTTACTACTACATTACTTATTACTACAGCATTACGGACTATCTAACTGATAAATTTTTATATTGGAATTGTTGTTTTAATTTTATTCAATTTTAATTGTTATTCTTCCACTCTCTTACGCCAAATACTTTGCTGTGCCCATCAGGGTTTACAATGTCAAGCACATGTTTATAATTTGTAACACCATTATACCTACCATTGTGAAATGCAAATAATTTGAATTGGATTGAATTGAATAAATGTTTGCCGGGACGAATACAAAAAAAAATAGTGTATTTGTACGAGGCCACAGATAACGCTGTGCGTGTGGCCGAATACTGGTCACAGAACATATAAATAAATAAATATTATACAACAACACACACATTGCCTTCATCCCATGTTAAGTAGCTAAAGCACTTTTGTTATGGAAATCAGACAACGAGATATATTTACTTAAATACTTTTTTTTTCTTTAAATACATACTTATATAAATAAAACACCCAGACACATCCAACAAGTACTTAAAAGCTCATCACCTAAGCACCTGTCAGAGGTGGGAATCGAACCCACGACCCTACGAGCAGGTAGG
>SJJU01011536.1:0-13323 GCA_012932125.1 Conopomorpha cramerella
AGCCGGACTCGAACCCGCGATCTCCCGGTTACAAGTCAAGTATCCGACCAACTGGACCACAGACGCTATCCTAAGTAAACTGTTTGTAAATAATAACGGTGTATCGTCGCAACAGATTGTACGGCGTGGAAGGAGGGGAGAGAAGCCTTTGGTTACTTGTACGATGTATTCGTAACAACCTGTATTATTTTAAGAAGTACACAATCCTGTATCGATACATCGGATATTTTGGGATGGCAACATTCGTCTGCAGCTCACGTCCAAAATTGTATAATAATGGCCGAATCAAGCCGAATAGGTATCTATTGCAATATCGGGAAAGGAGCTTTTTGTCTGTCGTTTAACTTGACGACTTTTATAATATGGGTACTACTCACATCAACATTTTTACTTTAAATATCTAAGTTAAGCATGTGGTGTTTACCTATAATTAGCCGTCCATTTTCTTATTATTTTTTCTTCTTTTCTTTTTAGAAATAGCATGTTTAAATGTGATTGCTGTTGGTGAACTTTAATAAATAAATAAAAAGCTAAACAGATTCCATAGTCGACTCTTACGTCATGGCAAAGGCAGCTGATGAACTCTGTTTACGTCCCAGATACAGCATGGGAAAACAAAACCACCAACACCAAACCTTATATGCCTGTCGGCGTACGATACAATCTCTGGAGACGTGCGGGAAATGTATAAATGACAGATACATTTCCTAGAACCACCGTAGAACCGATGACCGTTGGGGAAAACGAGTTCTCGAGTGGAGACCGCGTCTCGGCAAACGGAGTGTAGGACGCCCTCAGGCAAGGTGGACTGCTGATATACGCAAGATGGCTGCCAGAAGCTGGATGCGAGAAGCCGAAAACAGATCACAGTGGCGTGCAATTGGAAAGGCCTATGTCCAGCAGTGGACAGGTATGGGCTGATGATGATGATGGTAAGTGCCCACGGTTCACCAAGCGTATTTAACGCCACAGTGACTGTGTGACGTATATAAATAAATTAATTAAAACTTCTCAGCCTCTGTGGTCCAGTTGGTCGGATACTTGACTAGTAACCGGGAGGTCGCGGGTTCGAGTCCGGCTACTGGACGTGTACCAATGGGACTCTTTTTCAGAGCTCAACCTCAAACACAACGCAGCGCTCGTACGGTGAAGGACAACATCGTGATGAAACCCGCACATCACATAGTGTGTGAACCCTGTAACGGCGATGGGCTCATCCACTGTCACGTTGAGTTATAAATATGTTGGTTTCGTGAACTGTGGGCATTTGCTTAGCAACCCCTCTTTGGGATTGAAAGGCGTGAAGTGTGTTCTCTGTACTAAATTAACTCAAATCTCATTAATTCAGACGTCCTCATGTATATGAGAATTCCAAATAGCCCCTTATTTTCCCCATTTTACCCTAACACTGTTTACACGAATACATTGCTTCGAGTGCAGCATATACCTACTTTACCCCAAAGTTACGTTACAATTTCGTGCGTTTGTTACAGCGAAGCCCACGTTCCGGCACAGCGGAACGCAGGCTCCTCCTAAAACAAACATTAATTCATCTCCCCGACGATTTGACGAAAGTGTAATTAATGGGCCGGGTCGTGTTGTTCACACACAAAATTGCGTATTTGAAAATGTACTGGCTTTTTGTTGCAAAACGAACTCGGGAGAAAAATCAACAGGCTGGCCTGTTAGGTTCATTTGAGCCACGTTACGTTTGTGCTTCTTGCAGTCGCTGTTTCTCGGTAACGCGTGGAGTTATCAAGCGTAAATTCATTTATTATTATTTATTTATTATCACAGAACAAGAATTGCATTACAGGTTGCTCTAATTCGCAAAACTTATAAACTAAACAAAGGCTATCAAACTAAAGGTTAAATAAATAATTTAGACACATAACATTCATATTATCGAATTCTTAAGTAAGTTAACCCTTTACCAGGCAGAGAAAATATAGATTTCACGTAATTTTGAACCTTAGTCCGTTGAAATATAGTCTAAAATCAATGAATTCCAAGCAAACGTTCTGCCTGTTAAAGGGTTAAGTACCCATACGATTTTTAAAGTTCCCCTTGTTTATCGATCATCATACTCTGACTTCCTAATCATGGAACTATCTTGGAATATTAGCTTTCCAAAAAAAAGAGCAGGCGGCCCAGCACGCCCACGCACGCGGCTAATAACTTAAAAGAATAAAGAGTCGTCTTCCACCAGTAAAATATCAAGACTTTCGTTTGTTTTCCAATGGATGCCATTGTCGAAACCGAACCAAATTTCAATAAATGAAAACGGGAAGCACCAACTTTTAAAGAAAAAAGGAACCACCTCTAAGAAGTCTGTTAAAACCTGCTGAGGAAAGTCCTGGTTGCAAAAAAACATCTATTTGTCTCTCGTTGGCTGTCCACTAACGTGTTAAGTACAGGCTCAGTATTATAGTATTATCACTCGATATAACCCGAACGTAGGTATAAACAGTGAAATGGGATAAGCCCTTAAGGGTCTGAGTAATTTACTAGTACTATAATTTCAGTGGTGTTGTGTTAATCGCCTGTGTGAACATATTATCTCCTTTGTTGGATGCCTGTTTAGCTTATGGCACACCCACGTTTATAATCCTTAGTGGTCAAATACCACACTAACACACGCTGGGTGTGGTGAGATACAATAAACTCGAGGTGAGTAGGGGAGTGGCACTTGTTCTGTATTTGACTATCCTATCCTATCCTTTTGTTCTTGAGTCACTTCCACGCGCCAAGCCTAAGCCTGATCCCTCAGGCGGAGGAGAGTTGGAAGCCAAGCCCCCGTCCGCGCCGGGCGGGGAGAGTTGGCCATGAAGACACCCCGCATCCTTTGGTCCCCCGCCGGGGACTAAAGGAGCACGCCCAATGACCCTCCAGTATTCACGGCAGGCGAGGACACTACGGGCAGGCGCCAAGACGGTGCAAATCCCGTCACCCCACCCCGAAAGGGTGTGAGATGACCACGAGTCAGTCAGAGTCTTGAGTCACATGCGTTGATGGTTTCCAAGAGCACTAACGTTAGACGTCGGAAGTCATATGTTCGGCAGCGTGTGCGCGCGGACTGGACTGTTCGCCAACGCGCCTGTCCCGCGAGGGGTCAGATTGCTCAATGCACTCGCCGACGAGATCGACAACGCTACATGTCCGATAATCGAAGTAGAGAGAGCTGCCACTATGTTCTTAGCCTCAGAGCCTAGATTTAAGGAACACAATTTTTTTTTGTCTCTTGTTTTAGTGGTGAACGTTGCATGCACTATTGTTGTTTTTTAACCAAAAAGACGGGGTGTTTTTTGTGTGTATCTGTGTGCCTATCTGTGGCATCGTAGCTCCTAAACGAATAAACCTTTCGATTTTTTTATATGCGGGTTTCTTTATTTGAAAGCTGATTTGATCAAGCATGTTCTTAGCTATGCTTTATCGATATCTGTTCACCCACTCAAAAGTTATGGGGGTTGAAAGTGGGGATGAAAAATTTAACTTGAATGAATGTGTCCAAGTGGGGTATCAAATGAAAGAGCACAACACGTATATTTAGAATTGAATAATTTGTTCAAAAGTTTGAGGGTTGAAAGTGGGGGAAAGAAGTCGACTCTATACAAATATGTTCAAGTGGGGTATCAAATGAAAGGACACCACACGAACATTTAAAATCGGGGCTTTTTTTAATTTGCAATTTAATTAGGTAGTTATTTTATTTGTTCGCGGATAATTGCGTAGTTCATGAATTGATTTTGATGGTTTTTTGTTGTCGGAAAGAAGATTTATCCAAGGTGGTCCCATGATAGGAAAATCAGGGATTGATGATGGCAATCCCGATAAATAGAGGAGAACTTTAAAACTCGTGGTTGTTTTAAAAGATCGGGGTGACAATTAGGCAAGTTTAAGTCGGGCCTTTTTTCTTTAAAATTATTTTACTGCGCAACGCTCATACTATGAAGCAAAACACCATGATAAAACTCATCAAAATCAATTCATAAACTACGTAGGTATCCACGAACAAATACAAAATAAATAGCTAATAATATTATACGTTCGACTAACAAGTCGCTTAAAAAAATACACTACACGCCTTTTAATCCCAAATTGGGGTAGGCTTAGAAATACTCCAAAAAAGTGAGAGAGAGAGAGAGAGTAGACATCTTGTTTAACCGTTCTCGAACCCACAACATTCACTTAGAAAGTACAAGTACTCGACAACTAGGCCACTACAGAAACAAAAAAATAAAGTCGTTATAAAAAATAATGTACCGGAAAAAGTCAAGAAAACAACTAATAAAAAAAACCGCTTCACGCATTAAGAATCCTTAGCATAGAATGTGGGTAAACAAGCTGAACTACGGTGCAAAATTATATGGACCTCATAATAATATATTATGTACTGGAAGGCAGGTCTTTACAATTTGGCCGAGTTATATCCACGAAGGCAGAAATTATCCTACCGTGTCGAAAGGAAGTAGACTCTGAGAAAAACATAGTAATCTTAACCTAAATTATGATCACTGGCTCATGAAGGCTCGACGCATACATTGATTTCTTTTGGTCTTTCCATATACGCACTTGGTATACAGGAAAGTGTCAATCTAATGTGGTCGAAATCAGAAGTAGGCAGTTGCGAAATGTACCATGAAAAATATAATAAGTAACTATCTTCTTATAACTTATATCTTGTCTTGTGGGTTGATTAAACAATATCTATAGTAATATTATAAAGAGGAAAGATTTGATTGTTTGTGTGTAGGCTTCAAAACTACTGTACTTAACAGATTTCAAGTTTTTTTTTCATTGTGAAGCTAACACTAAAACACTATGTTTGGTGAACATAGGCTATATTTTATACCCAAGACAAGATTCCCATTGGTACACGTCCAGTAGCCGGACTCGAACCCGGGACCTCCCGGTTACAAGTCAAGGTTCCGACCAACTGGACCACAGACGCTGTATCTGTATGTAGAAGCATTTATAACGATTAAATAAAATATATTTTGATTTTGATTTGCCGCTTCTAAGGCAGAACGATGCAACTACGAGAGTAGGACTTGGCCCCAGGTCTCACGCAAGTAAAAGTGTCTCGACTCAGGATAATGCCACAGTTACTTGCGGCGCTAGTGTTCCGCCGAAACCCGTTGGTGAGAGAAAGCCACATTAAAGGGTACCTCCGAATTGCCCTGTATGTATTGTATATGTACTGCGTGTAAAAGGACCCCGAGCAATGGTCTTGGAAACGTTGTTGGGCTCATCAATATGAACAACTTTTACTATGGCGACAATGCATTTTTTTCATCTCTATACAAAACAAACGATGTTTGCCGCGGGAGATGACATTTTGTATGGGGAATCGAAAATGTTTCTTTTAATTTTCCCATTTTTGTCGCCATAGTAAAAGTTGTTCGTATTGACCAGCCCATCAACGTTTCTAGGACCAATTCTCGGGGTGCTTTTAAACTCTGTATTACACGTTACCCGTTTTCCTTGTCCCGCTGTAGACATTTGCTGACAAAACCAGCGAACGAAGTTTGACTAATGTATGCTGCAGTCACAAACAACTCTACAGTTTTACCTTTTTAATAGATCCTGCTTCGTTTGCGAACTCTATCGTAAAGAAGGTCACGATATTTTGGTGCCGTTTAGACTAATCGTATGTATGAAGCACAAACTACACTAACCTAAATAACTCATGTAGATATGGAATAATGAATTATTATGCCGATAGAATTCGAATTCGAGGATGAAGTTTTTGGAAACTTTGGATTCGGTCGAGTGATTCGTGCGTTTGCATATCTAAATATATAAAAGGAACAGCTGACTGTCTGACTGACATATCAACACACAGCCCAAACGGCTAAACTTAGGCACTTGAAATTTGGAACTGACATAGCTTAGGTACCGTAGGAGGACACTACTCCCCCCCAGGGGACACTGTCCCCTGAGGTCCACTAAGAAAGGAATTCCAGTAATTCCTACGGGAACGGGAATTAACGGGAAAATGCTTTTGTATGAAAAATCCAAACCGCTCAAGTTAGACGCTTGAAATTTGGGATGCAGGTACTACTAAACTGGGCTCTGAAGAATGTCCCCTGGGTGCCCAGGACCCACCCAGTACCAGCGGTAAATGAAGGCCATCGGGGGGTTTTAGTCAGTTGAAGTCTGACACTACCCCGTCGCCGTCCTCATAGCGGCGGGGTGCCCATGAGGATTTCCCCCTCGTTAAAATCCAAATACCAAATACAGGTTCATTGATTTACAATCCTCAGCAGAAATAAATATTTATTTAATATTATTTTACGGCACTTTCATATTTCGTAAATAAATACAACGTAAGTAATTTCATAGAAAAAAGAACCGACTTCATCCAGTACTAGCCGCCCGCCCATGCGATTTTTGAAAGCTCCCCTCGGTTTGTCGCGTCTGCCATCATAACTTTAATTTCCTTATAATGGGAGCAAATTGAAATATCTTCGTTTTTGGGTTCGATAAATAATGTACAGTCATGATTATTAGTGTAGCTCAGTTTACTGTGACGACGGCGTGCGGCTTAGCTAGGTCGCCCCAGTACAGTCGTGTACAAGCTGAGCTGTACAGTTCGCAGTGGGAGCCGAGCTGGCGTCGCGTGTGCGCTCTTACGTAGTGTAGCTCAGTTTACTGTGACGACGTGCGGCTTAGCTAGCTCGCCCCAGTACAGTCGTGTACAAGCTGAGCTGTACAGTTCGCAGTGTGAGCTGAGCTGGCGTCGCGTGTGCGCTCTTACGTAGTGTAGCTCAGTTTACTGTGACGACGTGCGGCTTAGCTAGCTCGCCCCAGTACAGTCGTGTACAAGCTGAGCTGTACAGTTCGCAGTGTGAGCTGAGCTGGCGTCGCGTTTGCGCTCTTACGTAGTGTAGCTCAGTTTACTGTGACGACGTGCGGCTTAGCTAGCTCGCCCCAGTACAGTCGTGTACAAGCTGAGCTGTACAGTTCGCAGTGTGAGCTGAGCTGGCGTCGCGTGTGCGCTCTTACGTAGTGTAGCTCAGTTTACTGTGACGACGTGCGGCTTAGCTAGCTCGCCCCAGTACAGTCGTGTACAAGCTGAGCTGTACAGTTCGCAGTGTGAGCTGAGCTGGCGTCGCGTGTGCGCTCTTACGTAGTGTAGCTCAGTTTACTGTGACGACGTGCGGCTTAGCTAGCTCGCCCCAGTACAGTCGTGTACAAACTGAGCTGTACAGTTCGCAGTGTGAGCTGAGCTGGCGTCGCGTGTGCGCTCTTACGTAGTGTAGCTCAGTTTACTGTGACGACGTGCGGCTTAGCTAGGTCGCCCCAGTACAGTCGTGTACAAGCTGAGCTGTACAGTTCGCAGTGTGAGCTGAGCTGGCGTCGCGTGTGCGTTCTTACGTAGTGTAGCTCAGTTTACTGTGACGATATGGTAATTTATTTAGTGCTAGATAAGATTGTTTTATTTGGAGCAATTTTAATTGTGTACATTTGAACATGCTATATGTATGCAAAATGCAATTATTTAGATGTTTTTTAATTACTTACTAAGTGGTTTTTCTCACGAATTTCCCACACGAATGTTACCAATAATTAAATACACACATCAAAAGTATCTAGGGATCAAGATCATTTTTCGCTCTAAAAAAAATGTAATTTGTTTAAACCAAATCTAATCTTCTGGATTGGTCTCTTACCTAATTCTCCATGCCTGTATCAATGACTTATTATCACATTTTGAATAAATTATGAATGAATTCAGTTTTTGTAAAATATATTCTTGATTGCAATCTTCTAAAATGTACTTGATCCCTAGACACTTTTGATGTGTGTAGATAGATAGATACATGTACAAAATAGAAGAGAAACACTTTTAATCTATACTAATATTATAAAGCTGAAGAGTTTGTTTGTTTGAAAGCGCTAATCTCAGGAACTACTGGTTCGAATTGAAAAAATATTTTGTGTTGAACAGACCATTTTTCGAGGAAGGCTTTAGGCTATATAACATCACGCTGCAACTATTAGGTGCGAAGAAATAATGGAAAATGTGAAGAAAACAGGGAAAATTATTCATCCTTGAGGGCTTCCGTTGCGTGCGCTGCGAAAACGGTTCAAGATAGCAAAGATGTATGAAAGAATTATTCCTCTTGAAAGGATTTAAAAAAATGTCCGCGGCAGTATATGTCTATCTTTTAAGATTAACTTACTAGAAACGTTTTTATGGTAATCAAATTTGGTCGAAATTAATGCATTATTTATTATCCCTATCATATGAAAATGAATTGACGTTCGTTAGTCTCGCTAAAACTCGAGAACGACTGGACCGATTTGGCTAATTAAAGTCTTGAATTGTGAAAAGTGGAAGTCCAGGGAAGGTTCCAAAGTTCTATTTCTTCCAATATACGAGGTGCAAAGGCGACTTCCTATGGCAAAACAAATGTTTGCAGGGGACAGCTTGTAATTCATATTTGCGAAATAACGTTTGCCGGGTCAGCTCTATACTTACTATATTTTGACACCAAATTATTAGTTCATCAATTTGCGTTCACAACACAATATGTGCATGTTTCATTAAAATTGCTTAAAAAAACATACAAAATAGCTGAAAACGCAAGCATTGCATTGCTTGCTAAGTAATTAAGTCAACCTACATACATAGATGCGCGGCCATACATGACGTTTTGCGCATTTAAGCAAGTACTTAATAATTATTTTTTTGTTTCAGAATATAAGTCAATTGTAATCAATATGGTTGGGTAACTTATTGCCTGTTATACTGCGTGTGAATTAACCCCGAGATATTGTTTAAAAAACGATGTGGGGTCGTCAATATGAATAACTTTTACTGTTTTTTTTTTAACAGTGATTTGACCACCATGTGACGGCACGGCTGGCCCACAAGCTCAAAGTAACACAGCGTGCTATGGAAAGGGCTATGCTCGCCGTTTCTCTGAAGGATCGAATCAGAAATGAATTGATCCGACAGAGAACCAAAGTCATCGATATAGCTCATCGTTTTAGCAAGCTGAAGTGGCAGTGGGCTGGATGCGAGAAGCCGAAAACAGATCACAGTGGCGTGCAATTGGAGAGGCCTATGTCCAGCAGTGGACAAGTATGGGCTGATGATGATGATGATACAAAACAGCTTCTCAGGAGGGAGAAAATCGTTAATTTTGTATGGAGACGAAAAATATTTTTTTCATTTCCCCACATTGTCTCGTCATAGTAAAAGTTGTTCATATTGACACGAGCCCAACAACGTTTCTAAGACCATTGCTCGGGGTCCTTTTACACTCTGTACTGTGTGTTCATGCGCCCGCATTGTCGCCATAGTAAAAGTTGTTCATATTGACACGAGCCCAACAACGTTTCTAAGACCATTGCTCGGGGTCCTTTTACACTCTGTACAGAGGGCTTTATATCTTGTTTCAAACACTGAAATTACGCGAACGAGATCGCGGGGCGTCCACTAGTTAATATAAATTGCCTAAATATTATCCAATCAAGCGATTTCCAATAGAGATTAGTACGTGATTTTACAGAATTTTATAATGTTATTATCGAAGTCTATAAATACGCATTTATAAATAGCCATTTATTACCTTTTCATGATCTTTTGTTTTACTAATTTTATTCAGTGAATGAGGTCTCGTTTAAAAGCTTGTGTATCGTTGATTTTGAGTTGAAAATGATAACATGAAAATGGAAACTTTGATAACTCTTTAATCGATTTTCTTATTATCAATCATATGCTTGTTTTAAATTTGTAATAACTAATATGCAATGTGCAGTAATGATTAATTTACAATGTCTGCATGGTTACTGAAAATTCAGTTTTCTAGTTTTATCCACAACGAAATTACAGGGGGTCGAAAATGTCCTGAATTGCTTCGGGAAAAGGATGGTACGGCCGTGTCGCTTTTTTTTTGTTCAACTTTTTGGGGGCATTACCGTGCCCTACTGGCGTGCACAGCATATAAGCAAAAAGACACTGCCTACCTTAGTATTTTGGCTACCTACCTAATAATAAAGTTATTGCTAGATCATTTTCTGTTGTACTCACGACACAGGCTAACAAAGGTCCTATATTTTGTGGGTTAGTAGATAAGTACAGGCCTATATTTCGTTAAGAAACGTTACACCTATACATAGTGTGTCAATCCTTGGGGATTACTGCCTACCTTGTCGTAAAAGCCAGTGCACGCCACTGCCGTACCCCCAGATTTATTAATTCGTTCATTGAATGTACTAAAAACGACTAGAAAAAAAATACTCTTCAAGCTTTTTATTCCCAAAGCGGGGTAGGCATAGACTTGTGAAGCTAATACGCACGGTTCACGCGCGCGTATTTAACCCAACGAGACAGGAGTTAAACCTTTCGCCATGATATGGTTCACACACCTCATGGTGTGCGGGTTTCATAAGTTAATAAGTTAGGCTGTGGTGGTAACACATGTATTCTATTCGCCGTTACCACACGGCGGCATCCCAAATCAGCTGTCACCGCAATAAACTGTTAAGCACTCATTTTGTATGGAAAGGCTGTAGTAACCATATACATTTTAAGCGCAGTATTATATATTTATGTATTGGTATTCATGCCAAGGTCGCACCGCCGACTGGCCCGCAGCACCTACTTTCACATAATAAAATCTTATATACCTACACCTATGCTATTGATCGTACGATTATGATACTATACTCTGTCGGTATGGTGTTAATGACCTTTGGTGACGTCATAGATTGAGCCTAGTTACGTATGTAAATGTTTGGATAAAAGTTGTGATGACGGTTTGACTTTTTTAGTTTTAATCTCGGCTGTTCGTGATCATTTTCGGCTTTGATTGTTATTAAGCGACTTTTAAAAATACATACATACATACATACACTTCACGCCTGTCTCCCAGAGGGTAGGCAGAGACTACAGATCTCCATTTGTCACGATCCTGACATACCCCTTTCGCTTCATCTACATTCATACATGACCTCCGGTTTCGAGTACTTTTCTCGGCGAAAAATAGAGAGTTCAAATTAAAGGGAACCAAAATGTCAAATTAGTAGTAAAATGACAGTTTGGATCCAGAAGTATATCATTTTCCACACATTTGCTCTGAGTTATTGACCTTTTTACCTCCTATTTAATAAGCGACATTGCACGAAATCATATATGTACTTTAATCTTATATATACGGGTTTGTTACAACTCTTATAACTCGAGATCTGCTGAATCAATTTTCATGGTTATTGATTCGTTGGATTTGTCTCCGCCCCGAATAGTAGAATATATATTAAAATCAATGAAAAAGCGATATGTGTAATGAATAATTGATCAATTCAATAAATGCTGATTTGTTTATTTAGAGCGCCTGCGGTCCAGTTGGTCGGATTCTTGACTTGTAACCGGGAGGTCGCGGGTTCGAGTCCGGCTGACAGACGCTGTTTATATATAAGTATGAATTTAAAAAATGCATTTAAGTAAGTATATCTCGTTGTCTGAATTCCATAACACAAGTGCTTTAGCTACTTAACATGGGATGACGGCAATGTGTGTGTTGTTGTAAAATATTTACATATGTACCCTGTCACGTTGGGTTACATTCAAGTTAGAAATTAAGTTTAGTCTACATGCTAACAAAGTGGTACATCAACAATCTAGGTCTCACGTAGTATGCCTAGGTACGCAATAACTATCTCCCAAAGGTATGTGTACTATTTATTGTATTTAATTCATGTGAACCATTATCAAACTAGTGTACAAAAGTGTCTAGGGATCAAGAACATTTTTAGCTCTAAAAAATAAATCTAATTTATTTAAATCAAATATAATCTTCTGGATTGGTCTCCTACCTAATTCCCCATGCCTGTATCCTGAATAAATTATAATTTCATAATTATGAATGAAGTTTTTGTAAAATATATTCTTGATTGCAATCTTCTAAAATGTACTTGATCCCTAGACACTTTTGATGTGCGTATTAAAGAAAACCGCATAATATGAATCCGTTGCGTAGTTTTAAAAGATCTAAGCATACATAGGGACAGACAGCGGGAGGCGACTTTGTTTTATACTATGTATAGATACAGTCTTCCGTTGCGTAGTTGTTAAAGATCTAAGCATACATAGGGACAGACAGCGGGAGGCGACTTTGTTTTATACTATGTATTGATATAGTCTTCCGTTGCGTAGTTGTTAAAGATCTAAGCATACATAGGGACAGACAGCGGGAGGCGACTATGTTTTATACTATGTATTGATACAGTCTTCCGTTGCGTAGTTGTTAAAGATCTAAGCATACATAGGGACAGACAGCGGGAGGCGACTTTGTTTAATACTATGTATTGATACAGTCTTCCGTTGCGTAGTTGTTAAAGATCTAAGCATACATAGGGACAGACAGCGGGAAGCGACTTTGTTTTATACTATGTATTGATACAGTCTTCCGTCGCGTAGTTGTTAAAGATCTAAGCATACATAGGGACAGACAGCGGGAGGCGGCTTTGTTTTATACTATGTATTGATACAGTCTTCCGTTGCGTAGTTGTTAAAGATCTAAGCATGCATAGGGACAGACAGCGGGAGGCGACTTTGTTTTATACTATGTATTGATACAGTCTTCCGTTGCGTAGTTGTTAAAGATCTAAGCATACATAGGGACAGACAGCGGGAGGCGACTTTGTTTTTGACTATGTATTGAAACAATAAAAAAAAGTTTTTTAGAAATATTTTTACATACCTGCAAGTTTGTAGGATTAATTTGCACACCTTAATTATTTATTCACTTGTACACCTAACTTTGGGTTACCTGTTTTAATTGACAAAAAATACCAATAAGAATGAGTTACATATTAATTTCCGCTATGATATATGCTTGTACTAGTGAACGCCCCGCGGTTTCATCCGCGTTTATACAATTTTTAACATTGTCGCGATTTTTAATATCATTACATAGTATAAAACATAGACGTCACCCGCTGTCTGTCCTTATATATGCCATTAACAACTACGCAACCTTTAACCAACGGTTCTACGATGCTTTTAGGCAACGTAGAACCGTTCGTACGACAGAGAACCAAAGTCATCGACATAGCTCATCGTTTTAGCAAGCTGAAGTGGCAGTGGGCCGGTCATATTAGCCGTAGAAGCGATGACCGTTGGGGAAAACGAGTTCTCTCATGGAGACCGCGTCTCGGCAAACAGAGTGTAGGACGCCCTCAGGCGAGGTGGACTGATGATATACGCAAGATGGCTGGCAGAAGCTGGATGCGAGAAGCCGGAAACAGATCACAGTGGCGTGCAATTGGAGAGGCCTATGTCCAGCAGTGGACAAGTATGGGCTGATG
>SJJU01011544.1:0-16890 GCA_012932125.1 Conopomorpha cramerella
CTGTCCAGCCGTTTTAACGGGATTCGCGGACAAACAGACAGTCAGACCGACATTTTGTCCAAACAACTTCCACTGGTTTTCTCGTAGAAAGAATTAATGCACGAAGATTTGGACCCTGAACAGTTTTACTAAAGTAGCATATAGGCTATAGATTAGTATAAATTTAAGGGTGGCATGTGTCCAGCAGTAGATGTATCTTTTTTCATAAGAACCTTCTGCTGTCATTAATAAACACAACAAAGAAAGAATAAGCGAAATTGTTCCACCCGTTCCGAAGTTATGCGGTTACCAACACATTTTGCGATTCATTTTTATATTATAAATTCTTCATCATCATTATCATCATCAGCCTATACTTGTCCATTTCTTATAGATTAATCATTACATTTCATTCCAAAGAATTTCTACCAAAATAAATGCCATGTCCCTATTTAACAAACGAAAAATGTTTAATTACTTACAATGTAATTTCGATGTTAATTTCGTGATCCACATTACATAATTTTATCAACCTCAAATGGATACCGCAATTTAATGCAAAAGTGTCATTTAATTTGAACAATTCACACGTTCATGGAATAAACTAGGTGTAACCCCCGCGGTGGTATCCGCAACTCTTTCCGTCCCCGTGTAAATATCTACGTACACAGGGTGCCAAGTCTAAAGTCTAGATGCATCGCTCTGTCTCTCAAACGATGTCCATTGCTGGTTTCGTGACAATAATTTCACTGTGGTCCTTAGTGAAACAGCGATGCAAATAGTTAGACGCTGCGATACCAGAGCGTTGCAAATACGAGAGACTAGCAGAATTGGCACCCAGATAGCAACACTTGCCAGCTATTAGATTCAGATTACTCTATCTGTTATGCTCCTTGAATTTTTAAATTACCTGGAAGAAATCGCTAATGAACGATAAGGTCGCCTTTTGACATTTTTAACCGACTTCAATTAAAAAAAGGAGGAGGTTCTCAATTCGTCTGTAGTTTTTTAAATGTATTTACCTCAGAACTTTCGCCTGGGCGAACCGATTTGGATGTTTTTTTTTTATTTGAAACCTGGTGCTTCCCGTTTGGTCCCATATAAATTTGGTTCAGTTGCGACAATGGCATCCATGAGGAAACTACATATATGTCAAATTTTACTGGTTGAAGTCGGTTCTTTTTTCTTCAAGTTATTACATTGAAAGTTTTTATATGTGAAAAGTACAGGATGCAATAAAGACTATATTCATTCATACTTCAAAAAAGAATAATTTGCCATCAAAGTTAATTGTAATGCAATTATATAAATAACTCTTCTGGCATCCTTTTGTTAATTTATTAGTTTTATACAGTGTGTAACTTCGTCATTTTCTATCGCTTGACGACTGACAATGCAAAACTTTATTAACAAAGAGAGTTAGTATTTAATTGTTTCAGATATACATCAAAACTGTCAACGCGTTTTTTTCTAGTTAGTATGTATTATCTTCACGCGCATACGTACCTAATAGGAGCCCTATTCAAAGTCCTGAATTCTTCAAAAAGCAACCTACATTTTGCATTTCTTTTCACACCACTTGTTACTGTAGCTATTACATTCAGTTGGGATTTTATTTTCATAAGACCCCACTCTTTAGCAGTTCACGCTTAAAAATGTCTTGTTGAGTGTAAAATTTCCTCAGGTTCTGTGTGCTATACAGACTAATACTGTTGACGTCGACACCGCCGGTGTAAATTGAACTATCGGTGTGGTACGAAAATATGACATCATCGGTTCATGTTAATGTTGGTGAATGTATAACGTGAATTGTCCCTCGCCGTACACATAGAGCACAAAGAAGGCTTTCAAGGAAGGTGCGGAGTGCATCACACTAACATTGATTTACGTGTGTCCATTCGTGAAGTAATTGCTAGGGAGGGGACGGGTGAATCGAAAATTTCATCTAGACTTGAAAATTTTCGATAGTGTTTTTGCATAAACGTCCGTTAAAGTGCTTGTCAAAAGAACAGACGCACGAAACCGGCATGTCAATGCCGACTCAAAGACACACACATACGTCAATAAAGTAAAAATAAATACCCTTCACGACTTTTCGTCCCAAAGTGGGGTAGGCACAGAGACTTTCTGAGCTTGCTTAATTAAAAGCAAAAAAGTTTTTATTTAAACGCGCTAAAAATCTGCCATGTTGGATTTAAAGATACGTCATGTTATCGTATTATGATTAGCAAGCCCTTTCATTTGATACCCATATTGATCCACCCTTAAAAACTCTTAGTCCTTCATCATGCAAGCGCCGCCATGTTGGATTTAGACAAACATAACATAGTTAACTATGCATGGTCGGACATACGAACTGATACTGCATACAATATTTAAGCTCAAGAGGTTGAGTACATCTGCTTTAAAATTGAGTTGCTAGATTTGACCCGAAAGTACATATACACACATCAAAAGTGTCTAGGGATCAAGAACATTATTAGCTCTAAAAAAATCTAATTTATCCAAATCAAATCTAATCTTCTGAATTGGTCTCCTACCTAATTCACCCTGTATCAATGACTTATCACCACATTTTGAATAAATTATGAATGAATTCAGTTTCGGTAAAATATATTCTTAACTAGCTGACCCGGTAAACGTTGTTTTACAATTATACTTTATAGCCTATATGTCATTCTAGTTTATAAGCTACAATACTGCGAAGTTTCATCAAAATCCGTCCAGTACTTTCTGCGTGAAAGAAGGACAAACATCCATCCATACATCCAGACACCCGTCCAAACTTTCGCAATTATAATATTAGTAGGATTGCAATCTTTTAAAATGTACTTGATCCCTAGACACTTTTGATGTGTGTACATATGGACATACCTAACTATAGTAATAAATATCAAGCTAGTATTGTCAAAAAGTTATCTACAAAGGTGATCTATCAACTATCTATCCAAGTAATCGAGCACCATTACTCTCAAGTCCTTCCGTCTCCTTTCACAAGATATATCGAGTGCGAGTTAACGTCCAATAATATTCCATATTTTATCCCGAGCGATCAAGACACAAGGGGGCATCCCTAGTAATTGCACAGTGGGCTAAGCACTATCTTGGACAAAATTGCTCCGCGAGAGAAAACGAATGGGGGAAAGTGCCACGATAGAAATCCTTTACAATACACGCCGAGGTTTTTTTGCCCCTTTTTTAACAGAAAGGAAATGGCCACTCCTGCAATTTCCTTTTAGGCCGTTTGTGAACGTATTTGGCTTTTCAGTAGTGTGTTATTGTCGAAAATATTAGCGCGATGGTTACGTTTGTTCTTTAAAATGGTGCATTTAGTAAGAATAAAACAAAGTTGTCTGTAACGATTTATGCTTATATTTTTAATAGATAGAGTGATTTTAGCAGAAGGTTTATATGTATAGTAGAAACATATAATAGGGAAACACTGTTAATAATATACATTCGTATAACAAGGTATGCCGGGCCAGATAATCTTAATACTTATATAAAAATCCAGTGTCATGATGTTTGTTCCCAATGAACTCTTCACCAAGGCTACCGATATTCACAAAAGTTTGCATTTATATGTAATTTCGTCCAATTTGAGAGATAAGATAGTTTATATTTCGTGACATCCAATGCTGGGCACAGGCCATCCTGGAGGTTATACTAATTTTATATTCATATTAATAGTCTGTCGAATCCACTAGTATAAATAACAAAACTGTTTTTAAAACGCCTGGTAATAATGTTATGTTATACTCTTTGCTTTTTATTAGAACCTAATAATAAGCTAAGCTGTTTATATTTGCCCCGATACTCTTGTCTGTTGTAGAAAACTGGGGCTGTGGGGATTTACATCCTCCTTGCAACTTAGGGGTGAGTGAAAACAATGTATTTTCTTGTGGTGCTCGTTCCAGAGTGTTCTATTTGTTCCAATAAGATGTGTGGCATATAATGACTTAGTTAACAATGACTATGGTGTGAAAATATTTAACGCTCTGTACCTAAGTTGAAACCAGAGAAAATAAAGTTACCAAACCACCCAATGTTCTGTAGGTACCTACACCTTTACATACTACATTATTGCCTACTAGCCGCGCGGTTTTCTTAAATCGACCCAGTAGGTACCTTGGAAGCTTATTCAATGCAGACAGACCAATATTTTCTCTTTACATTATTAGGCCCATATTTATATAATTATTATTATTCCTATAGTGAAGTAGAGTCATTTCTGAAACAATAACAGGAACATAATTAATCTATGATGCATACTTAAAATATTACCGTCGCTAGGGCTCAATTAATGCCAATTAATTCGCGATATCGTTAACAACTAACGCACCACTCTCTCGACACAAACCTTCCAAGCGCTCACACACAAACACACAACCACACACACACACACACAAACAATCGTACACACACACACACACACACCCTACGTAATAAACACTTTCCCACTGGGCATTGGGATGTGAAAATAATGTTTATATACATTAAAAGTTTTTAAATAGAAATAAGTACATACCTATGTATTTTAGTTATGTAGTCTTAAGTAAAGTGCATTATAAAGAGCGGAGCTTCCTAATACAAGAAACTATCTTGCTCAAAAGGAAGTATCATATGAACTGATTGTACAAGACTGTTTGATAATGAACTTTCACATAAAAATATATTTTCGGTACCTACTGATTTGATTTGCCTTTTCAGGACGCATGTTTTGAAAATGAATCGCTGATCACCTGTACATGTGCCACGTGGAAGCAAATAAACGATTACTATTATGTTTTACAACGTCTCAAAAATTAGTTGAAACGCACTTAAAGTTTCCCTCCAATCCTAAAACGGGATGGGCAAGCGATTTATGAAATTCTCGACAAGCCCACAATCTTTAGGTTCTTTAATACTTTCTGGAACACGCTCCGCACGTCGACGTGTTAACAATTAAAACTTCTATCGTCTCGTGTTGAGTGTCCACAATAGTGTTAAGAGGGAACTTTAAAATCAACACGCACAGTTCACATAAATAATATCTTCACATAATAGTCCTGAAGAAAAATGTCGGTTCACACTTAATTTTGTGTACACCACACGAAAGAGCTACCTGAGCAAAAGAAACAGTTTTTTAAAGACATTAAAATAGCGGAAATAAGTCATATTGTTGACGTATTGTGTTGCTCTCTTGTATCCAACATAACTGTTTTATAAGGTAAAGTTTTATATATGACAAGGATTTTTTACTCAAGAGTTTTTGTACGTAAACTCTAATACGCGCTGTTGTACCGTTTCCAATGGATCCAATGATAACTGCAACATTCATTTGACCCTTCATTGACTTCACTACGTTCAAGTTAAACTACTTTTATATGCATATTAGCATTAATTTTCAAGCCTAAAAAAAAATCAAAATTTCGTCTCCGTTGCGCATAATTGGAATCAAAGATCTTTGCAGAACCTCCTCGCGTTCATCATAAATACAATCCATTACAAACTGCCTACGTATTTACAAGTATATCAATATACGATACAAGAGTGGATAATTAAAGATGTATGTGACTAAACGGCGCGGGTTCAATACCCGCCCCGGAACAGGCTTCGGGCGAAGTGAGACTTTTTAAACTTTTTAATAATAATGGCGGCATTTTGCGACGGCGACGGCTAACCGCAACTTTTATGCTGCAAGATCGGTGGTCTTAAAGTGAACGCCCACTAGCTGACACGTTTTTGGCATCGCTTGCGTATATCGGTGCTTTATCACTTTCTTGTTCAACGCTGCCATGGACTAAACAGTACGCCTTTTATTCTTCACATGTTTTTTTGGTATATCAGAGATAGACATAAGACAATACTCTGTGTAAGACAATCCAGGAATGAATGGCGAGACGTCCTGAGTGGAGGAATTAGGAGCATTTTCCGAACAGTGGCCTTTCTTACACCGCATATGCAGTGGAAGTGCTCTACCAAAAGGCAACAATAATCTCTATGATTCCATGCTTCAGCTAGCATTCCAGCTGTTCCGTGATTCCAAAAAATTAAAGGTCAGACTTACATCATTATTAACCTTAACTCTGAAAATAATTTTTGATACTAAAGTACAAGTAAAACATTATCATAAAAACCCATTTCTTACAAAACAATTCATTATGCTCAGCTAGCTCTTCGAATCAGTTATGTCATGTATACAGAAGTATGTGTGACACGGACTTTTTGTTTTCGAATGTATACCTACTATATTTATACATCGCTGCTTAACATCAGGCAGGATGGTGGTCAAACGCTTGTTCATAGTGATTAAAAAAAAATTAAAAAAAAATATTTATAAAACACAGAGATTTTTTTCGCCCAGTGCGTGTTGTACTGGGTGTCTTCTCACACCAGCAGTGGGCGCCCAACTTTATATTGTGAAGATAAGCCTCCTCTTGTAACACAAGGATGTTTCGCACGCCAGACATTGTGAAATTGCTATACGCCAATTTTGGAAATGGTAACATTTCGTTTCTTACAACAACTTTACTGTATAGCGGCGTGAAAGAATATTATTCGCTTACAATAATACCTACAATACTTCTGATACAAGCTAATTATCACCCATTAGTACCCATGTTCATAAAGCCATGAGCTTATCTACTATTAGTCATTATAAAATGTGGAATCTAGATTCTAAAACAGGTAATACCTATGCTGCTATGAAACTTAATACTTACTATTTCCTTTAGAATACATATTTAAATATGTACCACAATACCAGCCCATCCACTTTATAAAACAATACACAAACCGGTCATCAGGACAACTCGCAAATGAGAAAAGCAAAAGTGGGTTCTTATTTCGAAATTCAAATTATACTGAAACAATGCAAATTAAAGCCTCTACCGAGCACCTTGTTGACTTCAATGCAAAACTCTATAGAGTACAATCCCGCGAGAAAGGAAAAAAGCACGTCTGTTTACACTTAAATCTACAAGATCTATACGTCAGGCAGACGTAATTGCTTCGATAAAACAATCGCTCGCTCTTAGGCTACGTCTTAAGCGTTCATTAGACGCCATTAATGCCTTCAGCCAACGGCTACTTCACTTTTCCAGTAGGTCCTAAGTTAAACCTGCGCAGCGGTGAGGGTATTTCGCGCCGGGGCTCAACTCTACTGGATTTATGCGAGCCGCTCCCGACATCGGCTGTTCAAAGCTATAAAAGGCGAGAAAACTGCGGCGGGAAGCGGCGCGGCGGCGGCGGCGCCATGTTTTTTTCACCCGCCCGCCATTTTCGAGTTTGACGTTGTCAAATGACAAACACAGATCTTATTACAACAATATGTGTGTTTCGTTTCGGTATGTTGGAATAAAATGTTCCAACTGCATATACTTAAATATTTTTCTATCATTCTGCGTTCACAGCCTAACTAGACGAAAATAAATATATATTTGCAAGAGAAATCATAAAATGTGAAGACGACTGAGTCATAGATAAGCTGTTGGCATATCGCGGGACCGCTTTTACGCGTGTAACAAGATAGCCTGTCTCGTTTGCGTGCACACAACGTGAAGGAGTTAGCATGTAGTCCGCGGCGTACATAATGCTAGCTCACCTTACACTGGTGCTGCCCGACACACACAGACTGATGGTGCCCAACACATCCATAAATAAGAGCCTGCAGAAGAATGGTGTAGCAGAGTACTTATAATTATCTACTCAGACTGGCCGAAGGAGAAAGTTTAAGGATTCTTTGACAGTATTTTTTATGATTGTGTCCTGTCTGGGCAATATTTCCTCGCACTAATTGCTCACTGCGGCCGTTCCGCTAAACTGTATGCGCATTACAATTAAATATTATTTTGTCGCTCTAAATACCAAACGCCGCGAAGTGCATATTTCAACGATACGAGAAGTAATTTTAAGTATGAAGTTAAACGGTATTGAAATGCACATTTGAAACGAATACGTACGTTTGTTGGCAGATGATTTCGTCGTTTATGAACAGATTTTGATGATATTTTTTTTGTTAGAAATATACGAAGTCAGGGCTAGATGATGGCAGACCAGATATATCGAGGACAACTTTAAAACATCGTAAGGGCGACTATTACTGATTGTAGTCGCTTCTTTTTTACTTTAAAATTATAAAATTTTGAAAGTGCACTAAATATTTCAAAGTTTTTGAAAATATAAACTTAAAAAGTTTGCACCTGCAAAGTCAAATTTTGTCGATTCAAGACGAAGATTGAACCCGTAACATGTTTGAATAACGTAGAAATAACATTTATCTGCATTACTAGACCTGTTTTTAATAAAGCTGAGTGACTGGGCGAAGACGAGTCTACAATGAAAATCTGATTCAATAAGAACAATAGCAGATACAGCTTAGATAGATTTGTTATTCCACATTAGTGGTTATCATAATTGAAGTGTCTAGGGATGAAGTACATTTTAGAAGATTTCAATCAAGAATATATTTTACAAAAACGGAATTCAATCATGATTGATGATGAATGTGCTGATAAGTCATTGATACAGGCATGGGGAATTAGGTAGGAGATCAAACAAGAAGATTAGATTTGATTTAAATAAATTAGATTTTTTAGAGGTAAAAATGTTCTTGATCCGTAGACACTTTTGATGTGTGTATGTCACCACCCTACCAAACTTTTCCCGTCGTGGCAGTCGTAAGAGACGACGGAGGGAACTCTCCGAAGGACGAGTAGCAGCGCTCTCTGAGAGTTGGACCACAACATCACCGATCAACCCCCCGACCGCGTGGCGATTATTGGCATCCCTCCCCTCCCCCCAATGATCATGGGCCTCGTCCAGCTGTGGACGTCATGTGGTTGATAATGATGATGAAGAGCATTCCTTGTAATTTGTTTCATAGAAATTATTATTAGTACCTCCCGCGGGTTAAAATATATGGGCTACGTTAACCCCTGAATCAAATCAACAGTCAACAACTACTTGTAAGATTTTTTCCTGCCCCTACTGAAGTGCTTATTGTGCTGTCGCTACCGGCATAGGTAGGTCGTTGGTGTTACATCACAGTGGGATGTGGGTCACAGATAGGTACCATCTGACTCCGAGATCCTATCCGATTAGGATCTATTTCTCTTTTATCCGAACTTTCCAATACATTAGACAGGGTGAGAGATGTTAGGGCGTGTGCACAATACGAGACCTTCAAGACGTAATGTGTATAAAATACTTGGTTACAGACCTTGTTTAATAAAAACGATCCTTTTACGTATACGAATTGATTGTTTTTTTTAATATTGTCTACTTTAACCCTTAATCAGACGAGGTTAGGTGTTTTTCTGATGTATTTTGGACTCTATTGACGTTTGTTATTCTATTTACCGACTCCATCACATAAACCCGGGTGATGTTTATCATAAAATTTAGCTTTTAAGTGTAATGTTAATCAATCATCATCTTTTTCTTTTTGATGATTTCATTTTGTATAATAAGTAAAAAATACCAATGTATTTACATTACAGTATTTCAATACTTTACGTGTTTTTTTTGTTGAGTGTTTCTACTTACGTTTATTAATAGGTTTAAGTAATATATCTAAGTTAGTTATATTTTCTTCACATACTACACACATAACTTTTTACCACAACTTGGGTTGACTGGTAGAAAATGCGTTAGCATTCATCATCATCATTAAAATAAATAAAGAATAAATGCCGTCGGATTAAGAAATATATTTTTGAAGTCGCTTAAAAATCTAAAACTACTTAAGTTATAACCACAAAAAGAATACAATTTTGGTAATATTCTTCGCTTTGTATCACCTTATATGTATGAACTCAGTTTAATATGAATCTAGACAATACAAAATAAAACGATTAAACATTCAACTGAACTATTTTTAAATTTAATTAAATTCAAGGCTCCATGGGCGATTGAAACGTGATGCTGGAAGGTGGTCCGTCCGCCCGCCCGCCCTTCACCAGACACTACTGTAGACATTTATCACTTTGTATAAACCTGCGTTTCTATTTTTGTTGTTTGTGAACTGTGGGCTTTTGCTTAGTTTTAATTGTCTCAGCCAACAATGCTTTGAGGTGATTTTATGTAGTTTTAGAATACACCGTTCGCAATTTCATATGACAATTTTAGTAAGATTAACTATACACGTCAACACTTCACGCCTTTTAATCCCAAAGCGGGGTAGGTAGAGGCACTTGCTAAAGCAAATGCCCACCGTTCACCAAGCGTATTTAACTCAACGTGACAGGGGGTGAGCCCATCGCCGTTGTAGGGTTCACACACCTTGGTGGTGCGGGTTTCATAACGATGTTGTCCTTCACCGTACAAGCGTTGCGTTGTGTACATAGGCTCTGAAAAAGAGTCTCATTGGTACACGGCCAGTAGCCGGACTCGAAACCGCGATCTCCCGGTTACAAGTCAAGGATCCGATCAACTGGACCACAGACGTAAGATTAACTATAGCTAATAGGTATTTCCTTGGAACAGTGTAATATCGTGGTTATTGATTTTTAAAACGGACCTAAATATCGAAACCTATTGCAAAAAAAATATCTAGAATTACTTTCTTAAAATCTGAATTCGGGTTACAAAACTTATGCCGAAGGCCTTACACTATACAATTTAGTTAGGTTTATTTTTTAATTTCAATAAATTACTGGCATATTTCTAATAATATTCGTGGTGTCCTTTAATATACCCTACAATAGCTAAAATATTCGCGACGATTATTTGTACGCCTGTTCTCCATCCCATCTATCCAGTGCGGTGCTCACGCAGCTACAGACTTCATTTAACGGCATTCGCCAAAAACTGGACTATTCAGTGAAGCGCGCTCGGCGCTCGCATCGAGCTCGGCTCGCTGTACTAACATATCGAATATACGACTTCCATCGTGCTCGCAGCGAGCGAATGTTCAATGTAAGTCGCCGCCTTTACTTTGTATATAGAACGACATACAACTGGGACCATTATTTTTAAGTCCCGGTACAGGCACTAGAACCTGCCACTTGCCTATTTAATTGTTTTTTTTTTCTCTTCGAGCCCAACCCTTACGACGCTGGGTACACATTAATGGCCCGATGGGGTCGGTAAGTGATTTCGCCAATAATTGCTCGCCCCTGCCGGGTTAAACGACCATAAAATATTACGGCGACATTGTAGCTAAATAACTTTGTGGATTTTTTTTGCTTGGAGATCTCTTAATAGCCGTGGCTTTGTCCCATTTATTGATTACTTCTTTTTCGTCTCTTCCTTTATTTCCTCATCAGGTACAGAGGGCACGGAGTTTTTTTTCCACCCTAGTCTGTCCTGGGCAGCGTGGTGTGAGGGAAACCTGGAGCCTAAGTGTACTACACTCTGGCATCGCTCTGACGTCGTACCGACAAATGATATGCATTGCTGAATTCGTTACTTTCATTTCACTGTCGTCCTTAGCAAAACAGCGATGCACATCGTTTGCAACTATATATAAGAGGGTAGCCGACTTCGCCCCCTGGTCTCTTATTCTCGATGGCACACCACACTATTTCCTACTTGACAGCTCCATGCTTACTAATTTCGCAAAAGTTGGTTTGGTTTGCGCCTACTTTCATAGTGCGAACCGCCAGGATGTGGAACGACTTGTCGGAGTCTGTGTTTCCTGCGCAGTACAGTCTGAAGGTCTTTAAGTCGCGGGTGAATAGGTACCTAATGGACAAGTGTGCTCCATCGTAAACCACATCGCTGCTTAAAATCAGGCAGGATGGTGGTCAAACGCTTGTTCATAGTGACATAAAAAAAAAGTGTACTAGGTAATATCGAGTGAGAACATAAAAAAAAACCATTACAAATATACCTGAGGCACGACGTCCACTGTACATAGACATTGTCTCCAGTGAAAGTGTACAGTTATAGTGAAACCTCAGTGTAATCCTCTCAGGTGAAAATAAATTATTTTTTCCACCATTAAATTAATCTGCGGCATGCGGCTATAGAGCTACAAACTTTCAGATAGGAGAACAAAGGAAAAATATATTATCCTTTCTATCTTATCTTCTCTTATCTTCTGAAGATGAAATGAAGACCATGGAAAATTATTTTTTTATACATATAAAAGCAATATCATATTTGTTAATTTGGTATGTACTATATTATATATGTTACTACATACTATTTATGTATATTAATAGGTATGATAGCGTCATCAAACATTGAATGTATTAGTTTGCAAACATGTAGGTATGCCTAATGTATGACTGTTACATCGGGGCTCGTATATGTACACAAGCACAATATTTTGTTTTTATTGCAAATACAGTTTTCTTATCATTACATCAATACTAAATGTGTTATGGATAAACTTCAGTCATACAAAATTGATAAAGACTCTAGGCAGATGAAAAAGTCAATTTTTGTTCGAATACACATAAATAAAGGAATATCAGAATAACATATGTTATTCTCGAGCCACTTTAACTCTCATCCTAATAAAACCGTACACATTTAGTAATAAGAAAAAGAAAATAAAATCACCTTAATTTCATGAACACAATGAATAAAACGACGCCAATTCTACACCATCCGTAACTCACAGCCCTTATAAGTCGCGCAGCACAATAAAACAGTAGTAGGTAGTATACTGAACAAAAATATCAATTGAGGCAAACTTGTTGTATTTTTTTTTTTCTCCTACAACGAACAGTGTAGTACATGGTAGTCGCGTGTGTGGGGAACTTTATGCTCGCTAAGCACGCGACCCGCGGCCCGATCATAACTTGCATTTTATATTTCTCTCAATATTTATGATCCCTGTAAGTTATTGGTTTTAATCGCAATTAGTTATCAATTAACATAAAGGGAGAGTTTCTTTTTTTTCTTCTTCTTGTTTAGTGATGGATTCTCGCGTCGTCCGTAATTCGATTTTGATGATCGATATTAGTTTGTGGTATGTGTTTGCGATTCGCAACAGGCGGATTTATTCGTCATCGTTCGTTCTCGGAAATTAGTTTTGCGAAGGGTTTAAAATTAACTTATTATATCGACGCACTCCTAAAGGTGCATCAATATTATACCATTCATCTTCATCAGTCTCATAACGTCCACTGCTGGACGATTGCCTCCCCAAATGATGTCCATGATCAATTAGTGTCTAATGCCAATAATCGCACACCTATTATCAATATCTAATATAAACAATTTCCATGTCACAATGTTAGTTACCGTACTCCTCCGAAACGGCTTTACCGACTTTTACCAAATTTTATATGCGTATTCAGTATGTCTGAGAATCAGCTACTATCTTTTTTATGCATCTACCAGTTCTATTTCTCCCAATACACGGGGCACAAAGGCAACTTATTTATCACATTAGGACAGCTAGTACCTATTTAAAAAACAATGCCACTTTTCGTCGTAATTTTACAACTCAAGAACGGGCTCACCTATCCAAACCAATTCGGCTTTGTTCGTTACTATTTAGCAGATGGTTTATGTGAAGTTTGCGCAAAATCTGTCGAGCGGTTCTTCATTTATCACCATTTTTGTAACAAATGAATTCGATGCGTAGCGAAGCACGTACCGGGCCGCTAGTTTGGTCTATAAGCTTGTCAAAGTGGAAAGAAATGAGCCGACAGCGATAGGCCGGGTGGGAATGGGCTTGTTTTTAACTTTGAATATAATGGTATATGGGGATATATGCAACTAACTACTAGTGCCGAATCTAGGAGGTAAACGGGTAATGAAAAATAGGTACTTAACCAATGCCTATTTAGGTTTTTATTTGTCTTACTCTTTGAGATATAATAAGTCCCTACGCTACTTAATTTCCTTGAAAATATTTTTTAATGTGCCTGGCATAGGCTTGTCTTGTACTACCGGCCTACCCCCTAGCTTCGCCACTACTACTTATAAGTTAATTAAAATTTTACACATTACTGAATTCCGAAAGCGTGAAAATGATGAGTTTAAGTATTATCAAGTATTATCCGATTGCGAAATTAAATTACGCGCTACGTATGTATATATGTATTTCTTTCACCACGTAAAAGTTTAAATAATAACATTACAACGGACTTCCGATATTTTCATTGTATTTTAAATGGGCATGCTATCGAAATAATTACACTCTATTATATTTAAAGGTTGCTTTTACAGGAGATAAACATTATTTCCGTGAACTACTGTAATAAATATTATACGTACATATCTACCTACATATTCGCAAAATTGAATTAAACACGTTGTTATAATTACCGACTTTAACAAGTGTGAGATACTTAGTAACCGTTCCATATACACTGACATTTTTGTTGTGTTATTTTACTGCGTCCACTTGTTATCGTCAACTGAAGCATCGTTGTACATAAAACACAACGCAAACGCAACTGACGTCTCTTACGTCACCGCCAGGCGGCACACAGGGTGAAACAATAGGCGCCCATTTTCAGTATCGGATCAAACGCTAGTAGGTAATTTGTTAAGTACATGCATTTCCCGGGGTCATTAGCCCGCGCCTCACCGCCGCCACCGCCGCCCGTGGACTTCCAACCACAGAGAGCAACATGGCCGGCCGAGACTCTCGTCACACGAGTTGCCTCGCAGTCCGTCACTTTCGCGCACATGCCGAACAAAAGAGACCGTGTTTCACGTGCTATTGTAAAAATCTTGTCAGCCGCTGTTACCCGGCGAGGGCATGGTAACACGTCACGTGATACAACCAAGTGAGTTATTACACCGGGCCAAGGAAAAGCATTAAAGTCGTCGCACACGGCTAAGTAATGACATGTAATCACAGCCGAAGGTATGAAAACACTTATAAAATATTTTTTTTATGATCGATACCTACCCTCGTTTGTGTGGAAAGGATTTCATTACTATAAAGGATTTAGGGGTAGGGAGGTAAAGTATTGAGCTGAGATATTTTCTTAAGAACTGACTTACACTGCGTGACATATATATCTCTACCTTCTACCTACTGCGTGTAAAAGAACCCTGTGCAATGGTCTTAGAAACGTTGTTGGGCTCGTCAATATGAACATATTTACTATGGCAACAATGCAGCCGAATAAAAGAAAAGTTTCGGTCGCCATACAAAATTTCATCAAAAGAAAAATTGTCTTTTTTGTATGGAGAAGTAATATATTCCCCATTGCTCGGGGTCCTTTTACATTCAGTATAAAAGAAAGTCGTGTTAGTTACACTATTAATAAATCAAGAACGGCTGAAGCGATATGACTGAAAACTTGTGAGATAGCTAGAGATCAGGAGACACACATTGGATACTTATATCACTATCCTGTGAGATGCGTCACTCTATAGAGAGTGTTATAGTTTGTATAAAATACTGAAACTACGCGAATGAGATTTCGGGACGTCCACTAGCATGAGAGAAGGAATACGAGAAAAGAGATTGCTTAAGTAATTTACCTTATCTACGCTCCCGCTTTAACCTTTAAGGTTGCATGGCTAAAATATAATATAAATAAGTAATTTAAAAAAACACTCGAAACTCACATTTCACATAGTCACAAACATAACTAATATTAGTACCTACCATCCATTTAGAACAAACTGGACTGTTGTAGCGGCTGAAACCTCGAACTCATTCCACCTCTGACTGCAAGTCGAGTGATCCAACCTCTAGACCGTAGCTGTCCAAACAATGTAAAAATGTCGCATGAAGTTTTCTGTAAGAATCCTCCACATTATTCTGTATTAAAATGTCTATCAGAATACTGATCCGGAATGGGTACGTGAATATTGATGTCAATTAGAATAGATTGAAGTTGTTGCAAGAAGTTTCGGCCAATGACGTTTTGATTGACGATTGGCATCGAACACCGTAGCGTCATCTTTTGGGAAAATATCAAACTAAATAAAAAAAAAAATAATTCCGTAACAAAAACGTTTTAAACGTATCTAATACGTAAGGTTTTTTTGTAAGTAATGGAAAATGATCACTATCGACCACGTCCCCTTAATTCCTATTCTATTAACCTGTAAGTAAGTACCTGAATTTGTCGTGTTGCCGAAGCCTCCTCAACCAATTACGTATGTCGTTGAGAAGTGTAATAAAATTTAATCACTACATTGTAAATAAATACCTAGTAAATCTTTTGTGTAACATCGAATCGGAGAAATTTGTCTTCGCCGCTCAAACAAAAGTGGTATTTATGTTCGGTGTTTATTACGTCGGAAATGGCTTGGTTGTGTGTTATATCGCGATCTCACATGAGAACCGGCAATGTGCCGTGTCTTCGGGACATTACAGTTGTTGGTACAGCCAGCGGCAGGTCGAGTTGAGGGACGCAGCTTCCGAATTTAGAAATTTCTTTCAACTTAAAGTTTACCGTCATATCCGCATGTAGGTAAAGCTTTTTCACAAAAATACTAACCCGCCAAAAATACCGATTATATCTTTATGTGATATCCCACTTATTTTTTTTACATTTGTCTTTATATTTTTTTTCTGATCTGTTATTTTTCTATATTATTACCTATTAGGTATAACTGTATTCACCAATGTATAAAGATGTACCTACCTTAGATTTATCTGTATTGCATGAATAAATTATTTTTTAAATTCTTTCTTTCAAAAAGATTTTAGCAGAACATAAAAATGCAATAAAAATAATTAAAAATTCGTGCCGACTTGTGAACCACCTCGGTTTTTTGTTGGTTAAAACAATTCTATTAAATCACATATTCGTCACTGCCTTACGGTTTTGGTATGTGGATTCTGGTAAGAACCCCACAGTTAAAAAGGAATTACCTAAATATCAATGAGGACGCTATTAATAGGGTTTTATACTTAAAAACAAATAAATAAATACACTTGACGCCTTTTAATCTTAAAGCGGGGTAGGCAGAGGCACTTGCTAAAGCAAGTTGGTCGGATACTTGACTTGTAACCGGGAGGTCCGGGTTCGAGTCCGGCTACTGGACGTGTACCAA
>SJJU01011547.1:0-28258 GCA_012932125.1 Conopomorpha cramerella
AAAAAATAAATACACTTCACGCCTTTCTTCCCAAAGAGGGGTAGGCAGAGGCACTTGCTAAAGCAAGTACCCACGGTTCACCAAGCGTATTTAACCCAACGTGACAGGGGGTGAGCCCATCGCCGTTTATAGGGTTACACACCTTGTGGTGTGCGGGTTTATCCCATCACGATGGACAGATTCCGTTTCTCGCCGGGAGGAAGGCTTTTGATGTTAAGTCCTTTTTCACAGCTCAGTATGAGCGTTGCGCTTGCGTACATAGGCTCTAAAAAAGAGTCCCATTGGTACACGTCCAGTAGCCGGACTCGAACCCGGGATCTCCCGGTTACAAGTCAAGGGTCCGACCAACTGGACCACAGACGCTCTTTGAGTATATTGCAATATGACTTGATACTAATTTAAAAAATGCTAGATGGCCGGATGCATCCCCGACTAGTAACAGCTCATTATAACATACTCTGATAGACCGATGAACAATCTCTGCAGCTGTGTTATATATATCGTGTAAAATATTATCAAACCAAAACACGGCCATGACTCTCTTTTTAAATTGCGTTGGATCTTTTTAATTTCGATTTTCATCAAGATGGATTACGACTGTTATTATACATTGGCAACTGTTGCGTATTTTAATTAGTTGCTACACGTGAATTAATTTTGTTCTAATAATATATTTTGTAGATATAGTGGTCGGAGTTATGGCGAAGGAAAACTTTTTGTGCTCAAGCTCTACTTACATCTATATTTTAGGGGCCTTTCACTAGAGGCTACATGAGCTTTGCGTAAAAGCTCGTACGATGAATGAAAACATCGGGATGACACCCACACACTATAGGGTGTACAAACATTATAATGGTGATGAGACCCCTAACACGTTAGATTTAGTCTGGAGGTTTTCAAGTCACGGGTAAATAGGTACCTAATGAACAAGTGTACTCCATCGTAGACCATATCACTGCTTAACATCAGGCAGGATGGTGTGGTCAAAATAACCTTGGATGAAGTGGCTCAGGTCTTTCCGGGGGCCCCGGCAATAAAGTGCGAGTGGTTACCGTGGGATTTTATTGGGTGCTAGACCCAGATAACGCCCCGTTGTCCCCGTCAGCGGTAGGGTATCCGTAACGGATTTCCCCACGATAAAAAATGTTGGTCTGGTAATAAAAAAAAAAACAAAGAACTTCATTTAAGACGATGGAACTTTTATTGTTATCACGTCTACTACCGAGATGTTACTCCGAAAGGGTATGCTCGGTGAAACGTTTTCATTGATGGAAATAATAAAGAAACCTTGCTGTAAAACAGTCTGAGTCCTCGTGTCCATGTAATTCTGATTTCACTTTATGTTGTCACACATAACACAAGAGTTAGAGACGGGAGTCAACGAAGAAGAATGATTTTTTGCCCCTGGTCCAATTCAACCTTAAACAATCGGCTTTAAAGAACCAACATTATCACAAACTAGTTCAGAGTGGCATCAAAATTGCTTCAGAGATTTAAGATAGGCACCTTCTGTACACTTATTACAGTTTGATTTAACTTCAGAAAGGTCACTGGTAATTGTTAGGGTGCGGTTTTATAACTACATCATCCTAGGTTGCGAATATTAAAAAAATCTATGAAATTGTAACCATTAATGTAATTTATTATGTGATTCATAAAAAGTAATGGAAATGTGTAATAACCTTTTTTACTAGTAATTATTTTTTCAAAATCTACAGGGTATTGGAAATACCGTTCTAAGACGAAGTACAATGTTTCTGTTTATTAGGTCCATTTCAAAAGTTGTCTGGACCCGAACAAAAAAAAAATCGTCCATACAAAGGCACAACCAGCTGATCGTGTTTGTATGGAGAGAGGCATATTTTCTCTTTGGGTGATGAATGATGAATGGTGCTGAATTAGAACCTGTAGGGTGTACAGAAACAGTTAGCTTCAGCAGAAAAGGATATTTCTAACTACTTTCTGTATAAAATAATAAATAATATACCGAGAAAATACTACTTCAGTATCTACAGCCACATGACGTTTATGTCACTACTTAACCACGTACTAATTTTAAAGAATTATATCCACCGTACTTACTAGTCGACCCAATTTTTTTTAATATCTCCCCTATTTATCTCTCGGACTGCCATCATCAAACCTTAATTTCCTTATCATAGGACCACCGCTGAAATATCTTCTTTCCAACGAAAAAAAGAAACTTCGGAATCGATTTATAAGCGACGAAACAAACAAACAAAAGACTCTTTTTTTGAAGTCGCACAAATATAAAGTCCTTTACAAAGTAGTTACACATGTTATACTTAGCACAGACGCTGACTGTACAACAGTTTTTGAAAGTCCGCAGCAGATATCTTCCCAATAGCCTTTATGGAATCTAGACCGATTATGTGCAAGATTGAATGGCTCAGTTATGGCATAAAGTGTATGTCGGTGGTCGAAGGTCATACATAACATGGCCAGCACAGAATTGGTACAATTTCGTAGAAAATTATCTAGCAGTAGACTTGTGTGTTAGACATCCTACTCATCTTTACATTGTACTTGAGCTACCTTCGGATTTTTAAGCGACTTCAAAGGAGGTTTTTCAAATCGACTGTATAATATGAAAATAATAAATAAAAAATAAATACACTTCACGCCTTTAATCCCAAAGAAGGGTAGGCAGAGGCACTTGTTAAAGCAAGTACCCACGGTTCACCAAGCGTATTTAACCCAACGTGACAGGGGGGTGAGCCCATCGCCGTTATAGGGTTCACACACCTTGTGGTGTGCGGGTTTCATCACGATGTTGTTCCTTCACCGTACGAGCGTTGCGTTGCGTACATAGGCTCTGAAAAAGAGTCCCATTGGTACACGTCCAGTAACCGGACTCGAACCCGGGACCTCCCGGTTAGAAGTCAAGGGTCCGACCAACTGGACCACAGACGCTCTATAATATGCTTGTTTTTTATGTTTGTTCGTGGATAATTTCGTCGTTTATGAACCGATTTTTATGATTCTTGCTTAGTTGGAAGGAATATATTTCAAAGGTATCTGATCCAGGTGGTGGTGGTGGTAAGGAAATTAGGGTTTCATGATAAATCGAGGGGAACGTTAAACAATCGTAGGGTCGATTTGTATTGGTTGAAGTCGGTTATTTTTAGGTTTGTGGTGGTACTGCTCAGTTCCACTACATCAAACGGTTTGCGTCTACTTTCATAGTTCGAACCGCCAGGATGTGGAATGACTTGGTGGCGTCTGTGTTTCATGCGCAGTATAGTCTAGAGGTCTTTAAGTTAGGGGTAAATAGGTTTCTATTAAATCTCCATCGTAGACCATATCGCTGGTTAACATCAGGCAGGATAGTGGCCAAACGCTTGTTCATAGTGCTTTAAAAAAAACTTGAGGTCGACGGTCTTGAGTATATCAATATCGAGATCGTGGCTAGGTAAGATCCTTATGGCCCTGCAGTCGCCTCACGTCGAGATGTGAACGGGGAGGACCATAAGTTCCTCCCCGCAGGGTAGAGGGCCTGCTTAACTTCCTGCAGCGGGCCCTGCGCGGCCGGTGCCCCCTTGCCACTCTTCAAGGTGTTCCGGGGACACCGGCTCTTTCGCGCGTAGAAGTCACATATCCTCGTATCTCCCCCGCAAATGACGGGGAATCCGAAGGGATTCTAACCCCGTCAAAAAAAATCCTTAGATATAATACGTACATCCCGGGATATTTCAAATACGGTCTTCTGGACCCAAACTATTATAACCTAATGTTATTGGATCGGAGACTGATAATTATGTCCACATAATTCGTGGGTCCAAAAATAAAAGCCAGTGTGAATATTTTCACATCAAAAGCAATGAGGCCTACTGTTGCATACGTTGTCTAATTTGCACAAAAGTACTTACCTATAAAGTTGCATTATAGGTACTTTTGATTAATTGAAGCACTAGAGAGCCAATCAATGACTTAAAATAAATTAGCTATTTACAATATAAAGTATTACGAACCAATTTAACTAAAACTTGCAAACCAATTTCACCATCACCAGTAGGCACAATAATAAACATATTTTACATCGCGGTTACACTAGCATTTTCAATATTCCCGGAGAAAATTTTGTAATGACTGTTAAGCTAATTAAAATCCAATTACTTAGTTAGATTTGAATTAAAAATGATGTAATAGAGAAGCCGTGCGGAGACGGCGAAAAGAATACACGTGTCACGAGCCCAGCTCAACTTTTCCCGTCGTAAGAGGCGACCGAGAGAACTCTCCAGAGGACGGGCAGCAGCGCTCTCTGTGAGTTAAACCAAAACACGACTGCGATCGCCAATACACCTACCAAACATGGCGATTGTTGGCATATCCCCCCAAATGATCACGGAAATCATTAGGAGGCCTTCGTCCAGTAGTGGACGTCATGTGGCCGATGATGATGAGAGAAGGAGACGTGAAGCTGAGTTCAGATGGCTCTTGTTATACGTTTGATCCAAAACAATTGAAAACTATGGCAATCTTACACAAGAGCTTGTAGAAAGAATCAATTGACCAATCCTGTCGTGAGTGCTAAACCAGGAAAATTATTTCATGACTTATCTTCCCCATTCAATTTAGTTTGTCTTTTCAGTATTCAGTATTATTTATTGTGTCATACAAAGTAGATACATAAGATTTAATAGCTCTACATACCTGTTAGGGCTTTGCACATAGTAAATATTTTTCACTTTCAAATAACTAAATTATACATAATTGAATATCGACAATTCAAAAACACACACGTGGCATCCCACGTGGAATCTGAAGGACGATACCCTCAGAAATTTTATTTTGTATCTGTTGTGTGATGTGTTTTCGGCTTTTGCCGAGATGCAGTCCCCACTCGAGAACTCGTTTACCCCAACCGTCGTCGGTTCAATGGCTAATTTGGTATTCGTCAACTGTTTACAAAACCTGGTTATGTATAAGTGCATAAATATATATTAAACTGTCTTTTGATCTACCTCAATGAAAGTAATAACATATGAACGCTATAATTGTATATTGTTACGCGTGTATCAATACGAACACAGCCGAATACCGTCGTGTATGTCCGTAACAGACGATATAACACCCACATAACAATGGACACCGCAACATTTCAACATGTCTAACTGAATATCATTTATAACTATAACGCAAACATCTGACAAAGATCTATCATTGATTAATTAACAATTGGTCAGGCTTTGTTGGCCATTTACATGTACTTAGATATCTATAGACACGTGGCACACCCATTCCACGGCGAGAGACGTAGCCTATCTTTAACAATACAAACTAAGGCAGAGATAGGCATTGGAGATTTCGTAACCTCAAGAGAAGGTAATTAGACCCGTGTCCGGGCGGTTGCAGCATCCTGATCCTAACACTTTATATATAACACGTAACGACTTAACCGACTACAGTATTCATGATAAAATGAACTCTGACGTGTATAAAATACAGTTTAAATCAAATGAATCACAGCACAACAGACAAATCTGTTCGTAATAAGAACGACGACGCCAAGAGTAGACTCTTAGGAGACTAAAACAACTGCTATAAGCATTTGAATGTGGTTGTTATGTACTTTGATTTAGTGTCGAAATTCGTTGGCAGTTTGTGAAAAATGAAGTCTTTTTGAACGTTAAAGTGATCGATATGGTCCCTACGAAGCCGGACAGGTTTCGCAAGAAGCGGCCACGCCACACTATCGGAATGATGCATTTTAATTATAAGCTATGGTAATGGCTTGCAAACTAACTTTCCGCGACCGAACTCATTCACCCACCTACCTACTATAAGGAAGCCTATGGTCTGGGACAAAGGAATCTAGTCTTAAATAAACTCTCGACACTTACTACATATAACAATTTTTAATCAAATATTTTTAATCAATCGTTAATTTCTAAAAATTTATAGACTCAGACCTGTCAGACTTTGGTATTTTAATATAAAAGAAAAGTACGAGCTACTCTCTATTATAATTAAAGCGCAACGTTGTTAGCAAGAAGTTGCGCCTGCGCCGAATCGCATTGTTCTGGAGGTCGCCGGCCGAGGAATTGCCTTAATAATATCACGACATAATACTACCGCCTTATAAGGGAGTTTCGGTTCATTACGACCCTTCAAGATGCTCTTGCGCACACTGTCAGCATCTCGCTGCCTATTAAATATGGACCGGTACTATATTTAGAGCGCTGGACTTTCTGCAACATTTTCACTTTTGCACAATTTAAAATAGGTAGGTATTGCTTACTTAACCGCCTACTTACTTTGTTTGTTGTGAGAACTGTACACCGTGAGCCTGTCGTATTTGCATCCAAAAAAAAGAAAAGAGAAGAAATCATTAAGAAGTCCTATATTTTTTATTGAAACGCGCAATGCAATATTAAACGTTTATACCGACATTTACAATGGAGCAACTGAATGCATTAGAAATAATTTCGCACTAAAACATTTCATATAAGAAGTACTTTTTGTAAAGATAACGGAATGATAACAGCTGGAACACGATATAGTCAGTGGTGAACTGCAAAAACCTTACCTTAAACTATACAAATGATGAGCAAAGTAAGAATAGCCTAGTAGTTGCATTTGCTCTGTTTGAATACATAATCAATTTATTAATATAAACACAATGTCAGGCGAGAACTGAGGCTCCTTAACTAAAAACTCCTTTTTCTATAGGTTGGTTACGTTAAAAAAAATCGGTCTGAGCGTATATATCGATCCATGTCCCAATAATCTGCACTGGATATTTCTTTGGTCACCTTTTACGCTCTATATTGGGAGGAGCTGGTGTGATATTTTTACATTCGGATTCAGGTTAGCATGGAGTCGAATTTGTGCCGGTCGGCTTAGAGTTAGGTGCCCTGACCAAATTGTCCATTTAGGTCCTTACTTACTTTTTCAATATATACCCAATACCTCATAATTTGATTGGATGAATAAATTCTTTATTGCACACAAAAATACAATGGAAAGATTGCAAAAGCCGACCTCATCGCTCAGAGTGATTTCTTCCAGGTAACCTAATTTAAAGGTAAAAAATTATTTGTCCAATTTTTCAACGCAAAAACAGCATAGTTTCTTTTCTCCGCGAAATTTGTCAATTCAAACATCAGACTGGGCGAAAGCTACTTTACTCTCACGTTGTAGTATCTAGCACGTTCCTAATAGTTGGTGCTCAGGAGAAGATCAAAACATTCAAGCGCATAAGCCAAGGAGGCAGCCAAGAGGCAAACAACTTAATTTAACCAGAGGAGCGTTTCATGAGCGCTAATTTTAGAAAACGAACTGAGATAATGTTGTCATCAATACAACATTATAGCCGATGACGGGGAAAATACCCCGTTTACCAGATGATGTACGATGAGCTGCAAATGAGAACATCATTGGCGAGTGATTACGATTCGGTGATCACTATCGCTTTGATCACCAGTTATTACAGTTGATAGAGAGTTGGCAACGTAGATAGAACTTAACACCGTTTTGAATTGCAAACTGATTATGACTTTACTATGTCTTAGACACCGTTCGGATGTCGATAGACTATAAACATTTTTGGACACGGTTTTTGTTTGCATCTTTCTTCTGAGAACCTGTACTGTTTCCGGCTGTCCACATTTTTCGGACATCTGTGATTAAATTTTTTTACGCTGTCTGTGTTTCGCAATAAACTGTTTTTAAATCCACCATAGCCATTAATACCACAGAGATACGCTATAAACACACCGTATCTATGTTGATAAGCGTCCAAAATATCTTGACTTCCAGCTTATAGGATACTCTATACATTCATCGGTTCTTATTATGATTGGGTAAGTTGTTTTTGTCGATGTTCGTCATGATGGTAATATAGTCGTTAACAAGATCCATCATACACTATTACCATTTCTATCATAATACACATCTACATATATATATATCAAAATATTGTACTTCAACATACATATATGTATAGTATAATCCATTCATCCAATGGGACCTAATAAATCAATGAGGTTGTACCAAAAGAGACCATACAATGATATATATGCACACAATACAACATAAAGAGAAACTGACATAACTATATTAGCCATTCAACATAATATAAAAACTTCAACAAGTTTCCTTTTTGGTGAGTAATAAAAAAATGAAACGTATATAGTAATTCGTATATAAAAATTCTAAAATAAAACTTAAAAATTAAACTTTTGTAAAATTCTAGTAAGTATCAAAAGCAGAAAAGAAAACATCAAAAAACCCTTGTCGCAGATTGAAATATAAAAAGTTACGTTCAGAATCCCTAATTTGTTGCACACAAACTTTGGATACATATAACGCCTTCTAAAAAAGATCACTTCTTTAGATATATATAAATGATGGACAAGAACTGAAGAGCTAGAAACCCCTCAATCACAGATCTTTGCACAAGTAACATATCGTCTTAATTTAACCGCTAACGGGGTCAGCGGCGGGGTTATGTGGGACTCGCACCCACTGAAACCCTACAGTGAGTGCTCTCGTATTCCCGAGGCCTCCGGAACAGCCTGAGCCACTACGTCCAAGGGTGGCCCCAGGCGCAGTAGGCCCTCGCGGACCGTCACCAGAACCCACAAACCATATGGGATCACCACGGTACCGTTGTCGGCGCTCAGAGGCCGTATTCGGGGTCGCACGCGTGTCCCCGCACGCGTGTCCACAGCACTTACACCCTTTCAGTCCTCTTTTACGACAGGGAAGGGAAAACCTCAGTCCTATTCTTATGTCCGGAACTGCTGGGCACACGATTAAGTACGCCTGCCTATATTTATATATTAAAGGCCAGTAATAAACAATAAATAAATTGATCCCTTTAAACCCCACACAGAGTTAGACAGAGGCAGTATCAAATATCCAAGGTGCATTAAGAAACCCAACAGTGATCGTTGGTGAGCCCATTTTCGTTATGAGACACCTTATCGTATGTCACGTCTTGTCACACAGGTTGTATTACGCTATAATTTATTGCTTTTCCTCAATGTGTTAAAATAAAAGGTCTTAAATATTGTTGAGGTACAATCGTGGACCCTGTAGGGCAGAGCAATGTTTACATAGAAATTTTAAATAATTATAAAATAATGTACATTTCGACAACATTAAATATGTTACAGGTATGTTTTACGTGTAATATTCTGATGTTCTTGTCTGCCCATGTTACTAGCTCAGCTGTACCGTAATTATAAAGTTTAACGACTAGAATGAAAAATGAGTATACGAACAGCAGCACTTCTTTGCGCATAGCACACGAGCAATTCTTTGTGCATAGCTCGTGAAACACATTTAGTTTTAATTGATTTCGCTGGCAAGAAGGAGTTAACAATCTAGGCATAACTTGACACAAAAATATTAACGGCTCTATGAGTTAAACGTTCCGCGAGCTAGGTACATATTTATTGCTCAATTTTGTGCAAGGTTGGACTGCGAACGAAATCGAAAAGTATGCAAATGTTTCCGGAACTCGGAACGAATTGTTTTAATTCCCGTAGTAAATATTGTTTACAATTAGATTGCGAGTTTATTTATATTTAAAACTAGTGGACGTCCCGCGATTTCATTCGCGTAATTTCAGTTCTTCATACAAACTATAACGCCCTATATGTAGCGACGCGACCAACAGGATCGGGGTAAAAAGTATCCTATGTCCGTCTCCCAGTTCTAAGCTACCTCCCCACCAATTTTAAACCAAATCATAACACGACTTTCTTTTATATATATAGATGAAAGATAATAAGAATATGTTTCCCAATCAGGACTACTAGGCTAATGGCCCAGAAGTCCCTAGTGCCCAGGTTCAGTTCCTGGTCTAGGCTGCATGTACACACATCAAAAGTGTCAAGGGATCAAGAACATTTTTAGCTCTAAAAAAAATCTAATTTATTTAAATCAAATCTAATCTTCTGCATTGGTCTCATACCTAATTCCTCATGCCTGTATCAATGACTTATCACCACATTTTGAATAAATTATGAATGCATTCAGTTTTTGTAAATTGTTGATTGCAATCTTCTAAAATGTACTTGACCTCTAGACACTTTTGATGTGTGTAGTTCTTATAGTACTTCTATAGTTTTAACAGGAGTGGCGAAAATAATTAATCAATCTTTTTTTCTTAAATCTCATTCATAAATACATTAAAATGATCGCTTATTGTAAGCAATATATCATTGGCCGATAAAACGATGTGTATTGTCATGTTAGACCTAATATGCTTTGGAATATAAAGAACGGAGACTCTAGCTCCTCAGGCTGTTTTAGAAGATGGTAAATGGGCAATTTTAATTCGCAAATGCATAAAGCTGAGAGCACATTGCAGGCGCCAGTGGGTAATTACTAAGAATGCTTCCACCGCGGTCCCCGGCGAGCTCGGCCCCGGGGCAGCGACGTGCCGCATAAAGTTTGTCAATTAGCATGCCCCTGTCGCGCTGAGATTCATACGAGATCTGCCACAAATTGCCGGCGTAAAGCAGAACGAGTGAATCCCGTGATAATACAATTATGCTATTTGTGTAGTTCTTTATTGTGGGAATATGCTATTGAGTGTTTGAAATATAACGGTTAAAATAGGACATGATTTAAAATGTTGAAGGTATTCTTAGGTTCCGAGCGTAGTTTATCCAATTTGCAAATTAACGTCATCATAACTAATCAGAAGTGAATATATTCATTGGTTACGGCGATCTTTTTGTGGATTCGTCAGAGATTTGCTTGATGCAGAGAGATACATCAGAAGGTCCCTGTCCTACTAACACGAAGTGGATTATCTTTCTAATCTTCTTACGTAAAATCTTCCAAGATCTATGTTTAGCGACACAATCACAAAAAAAAGTAGTCACATTACATTTGAGGTCCTCTAATCAGCTGTGGACATCAGTGATTCATAATAGGCTAGCGTGATGAACAATTACTATTATCAGGGTCCGCCTCAATACTCTACATAAACGTATTTTGATACTCTATATTATCTAGATATTTTATTATAATTTTTGATAAAATATTTACTTACTTATGAGCGTCTGTGATCTAGTTCGTCGGATATTTGACTTCAACCGGGAGGTCGCGTGTTCGGGTCCGGCTACTGGACGTGTACCAATGGATCTCTTTTCAGAGCCTATGTACGCAACGCAACGCTCGTACGGTTAAGGACAATACCGTGATGAAACCCGCATATCGTAAGGTGTGTGAACCCTATATCGGCGATAGGTTCACCCCCTGACACGTTGGGTTAAGTACGCTCGGTGAAACGTGGGCATTTGCTTAGCAAGTGCCTCTGTCTACCGATTTGGGATTAAAAGGCTAGAAGTGTGTGAGTTTATCATAAATCTGTTTAATTTGACCATTACTAACTTTTTCTTTAGACTCACTAACAACGGTCAGCCGTACCTTTATTCTAGAGATACCCTTTTTCTAATTTTGAAGTTAACAAGTCATTTGCCACACAAAATCACCAAATAATACTTTATACGGATCTTACGGAAGATTAGAAAACATTGTTATTATTTAAAAACGCTCTCATAGGCATGCATTGAACATTCTATATCTGCCGTAGAATTTGAATTTAACAGCGCTCATGATACCCCTATCACACAACACAATGTAAACAGCGTGGAACGCATTGAAACCTGTATCGAATGAAACGCATTTGCTACTTTGCAACGCACATCAAATGGTGCTGATTGATAAGTGTCCGATACACCGTCCCCTCTATCATCACAGGCCACAACAAATAATTTTCTTTCGACGAACGCGCGTACTACGAATCACACACATTGTTACGCGCAAACGATTTAAAACTTTATTACCAAAGTGCTGGAGTTCCAACTTAATCGGCTGTCACTTATTTCCAGCCAGCTCATTAGAATGATTGATGCTGTGTTTGACTGCAAAAGTGTGCCCGTCTGTCGGAGAAATTTCGTGCGTAGCAATGGACTTTAACATTTTAAAAATAAGGTTGAATATTCCATAGCAAATGTGTTTGTAGATGGCAAAGGATCTAGCAGTCACGAGGTTCAGGCATATGTATAATGAAATACAATGGTATTCTGAATGGATGGGTGATAGAAGGCAGAGACGGATGGAATGCTATGTACAGGGCGATCTGGTTTGGATGACTGTCTTTTGTGTTGCGATATTGCTGGTGATTCATGCGTTTCGAAAACGGTATGCAAGGGGGGAATTCGTTGAACCACATTACTTCGTATGACCAAAAACTACTGGATGTAAAATTTGTATCAAAAGTAGACTGTACCTTTCCGTGAATTTTGGATACAAGATTATTGTGATAAAGTCACAAGTAAAGTAAGTCTGCTCCCGCAACAAGCATGCGGTCGTCTGTCTGAGGTGGGTGTTACAATATTTCAATGAAAAGGATTAATATACACGCGCGATTGTGATCGAAATATTGCCTTTATCCCTTTTTCCTTAATGCGAACGATTTTGTATGTATCAGAAATGTTAATCTAAAGAATAAAACTAATTAAGGATAATTGTCGACACTGTAAATTCGGCCTTATCTCACCTCGTCGACGCATTTATTTCCCGACATTTTGGTATTTTTATGTCGTCGATTGAATAATGCGGCGAAATCGTGGCTCGCATTGAATTTGTGAACGTCCTGTAGGTTGTTGGAGAGATTTGAATATAGAATTATATGCGATAGTCGTGGGCGATAACAATTAAATTAAGAGATGATGGCGATGTTGTCACCGTGCGCGTGCGCAGACCGGCGGCGGCGGCGGCGGTGGCCGGAGCGCGGTTGCCACATCTCGCTTCTGGCGACCATCTCTGACTTTACTAGGTTACATTACATTGCTGTTAACTGACTAACTAGTCTAGCGTTATTTAGCACATGCTAGTGTGAATATGAATTTATGAAAGTTTAACTGGCTGTTCATTGATGTGCGTATGAGTGATTTAATCATCAACTAATTTAAATTAAGAAATATCCGTTCGGTGGCATTATTATTTGTTAATGGATTAATAAATCAGTGAATGGATGTCAGAGTATCATATTTTACTACGCCTCGACTTTTTGTACACTCTCTTAAGTAAATATTAATGGATGGTGATAATTGCGCTGCATCAGTAGGTTTCAAATACAAATGAACTTTAGTTTACATACATACTATTTTATGTAGTTAAATAAATGCACGAATTTCTTCATATATATTTTAAATCTGGAATACTTTTTCTTTGTCACGCGCCACCTGGATAAACTATACATTTGTACGATTAATATTTTTCTTCTACCACGTTCGTGTTCCTTAACTTTGACAATCAGTTGCCTACCTAAACCTAGCGTGACTGACGTTCTAACCTACTGCTAAGGCCCTATCATCTATTTATTATTTTTCCAATAATACTGTTCCTCAAATTTCTGCCAAGGTCGGTTATACAATAAAGATGTGTGTGTGTAAATGTATTAAAGACGTGTTTTGTGTAGTGTTTGTTCAAAATTATTGTTACCTATTCATAAGTAAAGAACCAGAATTTCTTTAGAGCCACGAGTGAAATCCCAGCTCGCTACTAGCTTTATATAAACTGTCATTCTATAATTAGTTTTCCATAATCTTATTCGCCAGTCACCGTACACACATTACAGTATTACATATCGTTGTATATCAACTTTTTGCGCGTTCGCTATTTCATGCTATCGGAAAATGTATGGCCATCGCTATGAATAAATAGCAATAAAACGTTGCATTTATGATCCTGAGCTAGCATATAAAGCGAGCTGTTTACGTAGTAGCAAAAACTCAAGGTAAACTTTACGAATTGTATACTGAATTGTATTTTTTTTGTTATTATGACGTGTAGTGACTTTGAGGAGGAGCAGACTACGATGTTTCTTTGGATACAATGTTTGGTTTGGATATAATCTATTATGTATGTAGAGAGGCGAAAGAGATTTATAGACCGTGACAAGTGGATGTCCGTGATCTCTGCCTACCCCTTTCGGAAATGGGCGTGACGTGTAAGGATATTCGAAGACATTTCATTCACTTTTATCTATGTTTCTAGTATTATTATTATTATAAAGAGGAAATATTTTTATTTAGAAATGTTTGTTAATTAGGAATTAACTGAACGCGAAGACAGATTCCGATAATTCTTTTACCATTAGAATGTTGTTTTTCTGTAAGTAGGATAGCTTTTAAGGTTGTCCCTAAAAAATATGTAAATTGTATTTTTGTACCCTACCAGCTCATAGTAGCACGTTGGTTCTGGACTGAAAAACATAAATTGACATTTGTGAAATAAATTATTGCCCGTTTTGGTGAACAGGTCTCATGTTTGATCTGATCGATAGGTTTCTGATCCGAATATGGTTAATCGATATAGGAGATTCGTAGATATTCTTGTTTGGCTAAACCTGCATAAGGCAATTGCTTAGTTGCTTATTCCGTTGTAAAAGTTGTACCCTCCGCGTCAAGTTTCAAAGGCTTCCGGGGAAACGTGCTTGCTGGTTTCAGGAATATTACCTAAAACGCGCAACAGTCCGTTACTTTACTTTACATTACCTACGTTATATGTATGTAGGTACTGGCTATTGTAATTCACGATTGGTCAATGGAATGTTTTCCTTGAAATAATTCCAACATTGTAAGGTTCTGTTCTGTAACATTCAAGTAAGTTATTATGGTATTAAATATGTAGGCAGTTTTTAAAATTTTGTCTTTTGAGGGAAATCCTTACATTCCTTAAACGAGAAGTCTAATTTATTTCAACTAAAGTGGCTCGCACTAATTTATTAATTATAGTAATTGTACGTAGGTAATTCTTATCATTACCAAAAAAAATTGAAAGTTTTTACCCAAAAGCAGTACTTAACAATAATTAAGTACTATCATCTCATTAATATGCCGACTTAACTGGTTCAAAAAGTCGAGGTAAGATTTTTTTTTATTTGGCAGCCACTTGTTGCATGAAAGCGAGCTATATGACCTTTCCGTTGAAACATGATACTCTGTTGTATGGAGAAAGCTGGAAAGGGTGTTACATTATTATTTGCTTACCACCAGACGTGATGTCTACATCGTCCGAACCCCGTAGGTGAACCGCTATTCACAAAAATAATGATAGGGTCGAATGTTACTGACCAAAGTTCGTAATAACTTTAAAGACGCGCCCTCATTCCAAAGTGCGAAAACTCGGTGGTCTCGTCTGACTCGATAGCCTGTTTCACATCCACTGCCGTTTTATATGCGTCTCTGAAACGATGTTCCATGAAAACAAGTCAATGTACACGCGGTCAATGCTCGAGATCGCTCGTTAGGGCTGTCACTGAATCTCCGCTCTGCTTTTATCATCGGGTAACAAGTTTTTTCCACTCTCTGAATGAAAAACGCACGCAACGCCACGCGAGAAAGTCAAGTCATCCGTTCCGGACGCAGTCATAGAGTTAAGCAGTTCTGTGGATACGGTAGTTGGAGATATTAAAACGACAAAGTGGTTAACCTACCTAATTGTAATATCCGTGACAGAATATTTATTTACATTGACATTTGACATTGTCTTTATATTATTTTGTAAGAAATTACCTAATACGCTGTATAGGTATAGATTGTATTACTCGTGTCTAGAATGCGTGAGATGAATGTCTGTAGTGGTCTAAGAAAACATTAGTTTCATATAATCGATAATCGAACCAACAGGAAATCAAAAGTTCATGTAGTCCGATCGGTAGGACTACGTGGTCTAAGAATGAGTCAGTTTCTATAGTAAATCGAACCTCCCGGAAAAAAAGTTCATGTAATCCGATCAGTAGGACAGAGGCAGTCGGACTACGTGGCCAGAGGGGATTATTCCATTTTAAAGAAGAATAATGTGTGTTCAAAACTGTAGTGAATGAAAATGCCAATGATTATTCTTACTTACTATTTTCTTAAATAAGTTATCCAAGACAATTTTGTCAGTTTTTTAGTCGATCTTTTGTCTCGCGGGTCGATTTACGTAGGTGGTCTTTTCATTAAACATTTACAAAGTGCCGTATCTATTTCATTTGTGTCTCCTAGTCCCAACCAATCAGTGAAACCGGTCCAGTTCTAATAAAAAAAAAACTATATCACAGAAGAAAAAGACTACTTGTAGCGGGATGGCATAGAGAGTGAAAACACTTCTGGACAACCACCGTAATTAGGTTCTAATTCTAAGCTTGTGTTTGAGGTACGGAAGGTCAGCTTACAGTGGCCGATATGACCAGATGGTTAGTATCTCGATATGTCTATTAGATACGGGATGCGAAAGTGAAACAGCCATATAGATGGATGTAAGGGGCGGTTCGTACTAGTACGTTGTAATTTTCTACAAGAGATATTGATTTAGTATTTTTTTTTATACGACCAGGTAATTGATTTGTGTTGATCTTAAGCCCGAAGTAATGGCACGTTGCTGTGGCATTACATTAATCATGAAAAAAAAAATATAATACGTGTATCATAGTTTCGATGTTGGTTGATAGAAGAGGCGTGTTAGGCTATTTACACTCTCAGTTAATAATGAACTCACCGATTACTGCGATCAATTCGAACAATGGTTATATTGTCTAGGTCTTGTTGAACGAGTTTGATGATTTATGAAAATATTAATTTAATTTTCGCTAGTGTGTAATAATGGCGAATAAATCTAGAGTATCTCTTTATAAAAAACCTGTGTTAGCTCGGAGTAATGTGAAGAAATACTATAGCTACCCCCTTACCAATAAACGCGTTATCACTTATACAACGGTTATTACAGGTCTACTTAAACTGGTTATTCCGTATTTGACATACAACTGACAAGTTAAGTTGAGCTTTGTGTATGTCCGAAATAGCAATTCCGCCATTATTAGTAATGCCCCTAGTATTTTATTCAATAATAGAGGTAGCTGACTCTGCAAACGTTGTTTTTCCAATATAATTTATTAACAGTGTATCTCTGCTATTATACCGTATCAAAATCTTTTGCGTTATTTTAAATATCTAAGCATACAAAGGTATAGACACCGGGAGTCGACTTTGTTTTTTACTATGTATTGATAGACATAATAGGTGATATAGCTCATAAGTAGGTATTTAAAGGTGTTATTGAGTGCTGGAAGATCCGTGCCGATTATAAATAGTACTATATATTTAAGTACAAAATGTACGAATTTAGGAATGCTAAACCAGCAATTGGGAAACCAGTCAGGCTACGTAAAAAAAGGAAACGTAAGTGTCAAAAGTGAACGAATAAATTATAGAGTATATGAGTCTCAGTGTGATTTGATTCCAATTAAAATCCTCCAAAATATTATCATCGTTTGAAGAAAGTACTTCTTTAAGCTTTGTTGAACACATGACACTAATCTTACACTAAAATCTGTTCAGTAGTATGCTTCCCGTAAAACGATAATAATCATGTTTGTCCAAACAAGTTTTTGTAACCCGTTGATGTCTTTTCTATTGATATTTCTAAGTGCCATTGGGTTTTTATGTACTTAAATTGCTCTCTAGTAAAGGAAAATATGTGCAAGCACTGTTGTACTGATTAGTTCATCATATTGGATTACCTTGGGAGAAATATATAGTCAATCAAAAACAGCTATAACTATATTACTGATAGGTGCGTTAGGCGGTAATACTTAGCGGCGCCACACTAAAAAAAACACCTCGAAAAGAGTTCCGCATCATACCTTATGCACTTTTAATGGGATTACAGACGTGATCTGATTGGTTGAACCTCGTCCAAATCATCATTAAGTAAAATGAGTGCAGTAGTGATTTTGGTTCGTAGTACAGGGGACACGGTTGGTGTATACGGCCAATCATTCATAACGGCAAAATTCTAATTCCTTACATTGAAAAATATTTGTTAGGCATGTTCTTTGTACCTACTAAAGGCCAATCAGTTACAAAACACACACACACACACACACATAAATCCACCGAACCGAAGCTCCGATCGTCAAGCCCTATTATAAATTACCTTAGGTAAATACCTACCTATAGGGTTAGCATTTAAATTATTATTTACGACAGAAACGACATTCCGTTTTACGTTTTCCACGGGATGTTTTCAATCACCTGTAACGAGCCAGTTCGGTGTGGCGTCGCATAATCGCCGCCCGCGTAAAATGGAGCGTGCTTGCGAAAATCTCCAGCGAATTAGATGTATTTGCATGAGAGGTGGACTGGTTTTTGAGGTGGTGATGTAGGTTGACGGCTGACGACCAACTATTCTGAAATTTTATGTTGGCATTTACTCCATGTACCTACGTGTCGCGGGCAAATTTACTAATATATAAAACGCGGTTTCACAGTAAAAACGTCGTTCTACCTCCTGCCTTTTTTCTTCACTTTTCCGTAACGTGCAAAACTGTGTTACGTAACACTTAGCCTTATGTCCAGGTTCATCCGAGCTACGTATATAATTAACTAAGAAACTATTTCGCTCAAGCCGTCATTGCTGATCATCATCGTATGTCGGACCTCACGTGTCTAAGTAACACGTAGCTTTGTCGCAACCATTTAAGATTCGCCGTAATTGCGCCCCCATATCACATGGCCGGTAGGTGATAATGGTAATGGAATCCGATGGCGATTACTTTAATAATTACAGCGTCGGCGCATCGCCGCGGGGCGCGGGCGCTCGCACCGACACACGCCTGCCGCCGCGCCGTCGTGCCCCATCAAAACTATTGTACCAGCGCTTACGACACTTGACGGACTTTTTTTAGCAACAGTCGTAACATACACGAGCAAGATTCGCGTGACAAGACACTACAATTCTTACAGCATGTCGAAAAAGAGTAGATATTATTCAAGGCAATCATTTCAAAATTTGGCGTTTCTGCAGACTGTTGCCACTTCGGAAATCCGGCAAGTATTTTTTTTTGCACACACTGTAGTTATGTCTTGCAAGATTCGAACCTCGGTGCTACGAACGTAGTTCTTGCTTTATTTCCATAGCACTAAAATTTTATAACGCACCATTTACGGGCATGTAGTGCAAATGGGTGAAAATTGGTACGCGGTATGAAATTTTATGTACATGTAACCCCTAATTAACCTAAGCGTTTTATTGGAATTATGAATTTATTTGTCGTTTATAGTACCATCCGAGGTAGGTAACTTTTTTTTACTCAGGTTACGTATGTTTTACTATGTATATGACTGCATACCAAGGAATGAAATGGAAGGACCTGTTGTGTTAACAATAATGAAGACTGAATTCTGCCGATTAGAATTCTCTATGACGATTTATGTAACTAAAGAGCAACTATGGCTTTAAGAAGGATCAACTAACATATTAGTGATTGTTTCCAGCTAAAACTTTCATGGAAAACGATATCAAATCTATAATAAACCCCGGTTATAAATCAAAACCATCTGAATTTCTGTTGAAATAATTCAAAAGTCAAAGTGAATCTTCCAAAAATGATTGACGCCTCTACAACCACCTGAACTTTAGCTTAAGCTTTTTTTGAGTAGTCGGCCACAGTGCATGATCGATCCAGAACACTAAATGAATCGATATTACGTATTCGACGGCCGAAAAAAGTTTCCATGTTCCGAATTTGACATTTTCGTGAAATCTCAATTCTGACCGGTTGTTACAACTACAGCCAACGTAATATGAACTTTACTAACTAAGAATGTACTTAGAACAGTGGCTCAGACTATGATAGCCAAACTTTCTGAAGGCACCAGCTTAAATGTCAAATTGTTGTGACAATCACGCACAATCAACCTGCTTAACAAAGTTCAATGAGTGATTAAGCTCATATGTCTGGTGGAAAAATGAGACAGCCAATTTATAAATTGACCTGTCTTCCATTGAATGTCCATTACAAAACATGGTCTCCCTACATTGGTGCCTTAATCAGACGGAAGGCACTGTATTAAATGTGTTGGCCCTTAAATTAATACCCCCGCAGCATTGTTTCATCGATCTACTTAAATCGTGCATAAATAACCAGTTAAATAAGTCGATATTTTTTTTCTCTTAAAAGGGTCCGTAACGAATGTTGAAATTATAATTGTTGCCTGTACAACACTTTAAGCTGCATGCAAGATCCACTACTATACAACATCTATACATAGTGTAGCTGATGTGCAGGGAAATCCCTCTCATGAAAAAGTCGTTGGTCCTTTAATATATTATTTTTAAGTATTTACGCTCGTCTTAGTATATAGGTAGAACAATCACACAACTCCGATTCCCCATCTCTCTATCATACATTCTATATATACCGCTTTCTTCCCTGCCAAAACAATCCCCAACACTAAAAAAAACCTCTCTCTTTTCCCGTTTTTTCCGGCTCGGTTTCATCTTACGACAGGTAAGGTTACCAAAATAACATATCTAGGAGGAACAAGGAGCGCGTTTATTGGACTAATCTTAATGTGAACCAAGTGCAAGGTCCAGTAGTTATATGATTCCACCGCTAGTCTTTTACTTAGTCGGTACCCTCATATTTAGGTTAAATCATGATAGCTTGCTGATTCTGGTTTTGTTAACAATATAATTTAAATTTGTTTTTGTACTTGCACTTGTTGTAAGATATACATCTAGTATCAATATTTTTTTAAGTGTCAGTAAAAACAAGATTCAAATCATATATCTTAGTATATTTATAATTTTGTAATAGCAGGTACCATATGACGACTAAGCAATATGAGACATGACATCGCTATTAATAGATAAAAACTCATTAAAACTAGTACGACAACCGTGTTAGGTTGTGCAAAAAAAAATTAAGATCATAGAGACAGTTCATAAAGTTGCCTAATTCGATTAAACGCGCACGACGGCGCGTGTAAAATCCTGAATCGATCTAACAAGCAGGTTGCCTTCGAAGAATCTAAGTACTAATGTTGACAGATTCAATTAAACAGCTATTTAAGCAACATGAGCTTTTGTCCTTTCCAAAAGTATCAAGAGGTAGACCAGCTTAGAGATAATTTTGTAGTATTACTAACCAGAGGACGATGTTATCTAACATTTGATATAGAACTAATTTGGCCGGTAGGAGATCACACTTAGCCTTACTTTGAAACAAGAGGCGCTGTCGCAACGCATTTCGAATCGCTTTTGGGTTCCGCTGCGGAAGGATTATAACTGGTTAAGGTTTAATATATACCTAATGTATATTATGTATTAGGAACTGTACGTGTATTATAAGGTTTAATATATACCTAATGTATATTATGTATTAGGAACTGTACGTGTATTATAAACACAATTAATATTAATAAATGGAAAGTGCTGATGGAACTAAGTCGCCTCCCGTCATCTGTCCCTATCTATGTACGCTTAGATGTTTAAAACTACGCAACAGATTTTGATGCGGTTTCTTTAGTAGAGTGATTTTTGAAAAACATTGTTATTATTGTATATTGGCATTCATGGGTCAAATAGTTATGTATATGAATGTAATACGAATGTATAGGTAATTAATCATGTGTAACATACGTGTTCAAACTTTCAGTACCTCTCTGATGTAATTAGGAGAATACTTTGAAACGTAAACCACTGTTGAGACAAATGCGCCTCAAGCATTACTTAAGCATCGATTTGTCTTTCAGAATGAGGGCCTATAAAAGTAAAACCTAAGAAACGTTAACACGGCTACGGAGATTCCAACATGCTCTCCACTTTTGTAATAATTAATTAAAAGCGTAAATTGCCAAATTCCAAAGTTTTGCGAAGTTATACAAGGTCTCGCTGTTTTATATGTACATTCAGTAATTATTAAAATGACATTAAAAGAAAAATTTTTGCATTTGCCATTTCCGTCTTTTGAAACTATGTTGCAAAAGACTTACCCCGTAACCAATAAACGCGCTGTCACTCATACAAAAGTTGTTACAAGTCTCCTGTAACTGGTTATTCCTTATTTGACATACAACTGACAAGTTAAGTCGAGCCTACAATTCGGAATAGTTGCATACGTACATACAGTAATGTAGTAATAAGGGGATGGACAGAATATTGGTATCACAACGACTCATCGGTCACATTTAGCATAAATATTTTTTTAAAGAAACGCGCATTGACATGATATTAAGGGCCTTACTAATAATGGCGGAATTGCTATTTCGCAGATACACAAAGCTCAATTTAACTTGTCAGTTGAACGTCAAATACTGAATAACCAGTTCTTGAAGACCTATAATAACCGTTGTATAAGTGATAACGCGTTTATTGGTAAGGGGGTATAAGTTTAAATAGAGCGGGCCAAACCATTGGATAGAACTTCACGATCCGAAAATCCTATCAACAGAACGTCGATATTATCCCAGAATTGTGCGTAAAGCGTGAAGATATAAATATTCCAATTTCAACCGAGAGGCCGTTCATCAACGTGGAAGCCAGTGCTAAACAAAATTAATCCTCACGCGGAAAAACGATCATCATGTACAACTGATGTCATTAGTGTGACGTGTGACTTGTTGAGGGTAGTTCCGCATTCGCAGCCAACCAGTGAACAACGCCGCCACCGCACTCCAGTAAGCTCGCGACAACTACACGGAGTGAGTGAACCTATCCCTATCTATTGTTATAATTTGTATAAAATATTGAAGCGTATATGAAACCGAGGGTCCTCCACAAGTATTAATAAGAAAACATCAGGCTTTACCTTAACGCTCTAGAACCATCACAATCATGTAAGGCTCTCTCTTGGCCAATTTTTTTTGTCACGCTCGGCAGTAGGCGTGTTCAGTTCGTGGTTACATCACAACGACCTTGCGTGTCGTTAATTATACTGCTGGACACAAGACAAGCCTTGATGGATCGCCACGTATGCTCCATATATGAAGTACCTAAGTAATAAGCGAATATGTCAGTATAGGTACATACATGTATCTACATAAACTCACGTTCAAATTTATGGGTCGGATCGGATGGGATCTTTGGTGACGTGAAGTTCTCTAGGTTATGTGGGATTAGATTGAAAATCGCGTAAAATTTCTCATTTCAAGCATTCCAGATAATATATCATAATTTTACAATGATTACATTTTACAACAGAAATTACAGAATTACAGAACAGAATTACAACAGACAACTAGCGCCAATCAATACAATGCTGTTTCCGTATATCCGGATATACAGCGCTAACTGAGTTTCTGTAGGTAGATTTACTGATCGGTGCTGATTTTATTTTTTGGTAGTGTCGCACTCTTACCGACTCTTACGAATCCCCACGATAGTCTCCGTGCTGCGACTTGGGCGGGTCCTGGGAGTACCCGAAGGAATTGCGTAAGGACCGGTGCTGGTTGCCTGCTTTCGGGAATGTGACCTAAGAATCTTCGTACTCGAAGTATCCTTTAAGTCGACTTTTAAGGAAGTATCCCCGACTACATAGCATAAAATAAGAGGTTCCTATGTATGCTTAGATTTTTAAAAATACGGAACGGATTTTGAGGCGATTTTCTTGAATATATTGAATTATTATTGAGGAAGGTTTGTTAATAAATGTATGCATATGTTAGCAGAGAAACACTGTTAATAATGGCAAAATCAATACTATTTTTTCCAAACCAAGTTTGATAATAATGATAATGTTTTTAGCCCGAAAATCTATCAGACAAACGTAAAAGAAAATTCCCCATTGAATATGCATCTGCTCAGCATTAATTCTGAGGTTAACCTACCCCACATCGATAAAGCTCCATCCATAGGGCCATTCTGAGGTATTTATGAACATTTATAGTAAAGCTTTTATTACGTGACACTAAAATAATAAACATTATTATCTAATGACATTTTTTTTTCAGGGATAGTCCCACCACCACCCAAGTCCTACCTGCCTCTTGGCATACGGGTCATTTTCTGGAGACGTGCGCGTCTAATGACGTAATATGTGTGAATTATAACCTTGACGCTAGTAGACCATTTTCTTGACCTACCGAACGTCTGGGCGTTTTCACTAAATATAAATATAAGCAGCCGTATGCGAAACATCCCGAAGTAGTTATTATTTATCAATCCGCACAAATAGTTGATTGCTTGCGCAGTCACAATCATCGGTTAGCAATCCAGTTAATCTAAGAAACTGTAATTATAACTGACAAGTGCAAACCGCAAACCCCAATCAAATTACCTGGTGACATCAAAATCATATTGTTTGTGGCGGTCGTGCTTTCAAAAGCCCGCAATTACAAAACAAACTGAGGTTTATTACTGTAGTCTGACCGCCTTAACTGTAACATCGCCCGGGGTAGGTGCGTGGTGAGTGCGCCGAGACAGGGAGGCCAGGAGTCGTAACACGGTTTTTTATAACGTTCTATGAACAAATGTTTGACCACCATCCTGTCTGATGTTAAGTACCTGTATTGTGCGATGGAGATTCATTAGATTCCTATTAAAGAATTTAGTATTCAATATTTATTGCATAAATCTTACATCTGAATAAGAACAAACCCTGTTAGGGCGTTGCAACACCAAAATTATAATAACAAAATTTACCCGTAACTTATTGACCTACAGACTATACAGGAAACACAGACACCGGCAAGTCATTCCACATCCTGGCGGTTCGCACTATGAAAGTAGACGCATACCAAACGGTTTCGGTAAATGGAATGTCCACTTGGTATGGATGACGTTTTACCGTTCTTCTGGTTGTCTTATTATTAAAGACGACCGAGTTACGATACGAGACGTAAGACTCGAGTAAGATTCGTGTCATAAGACCGGTAGTGCAATTATCATCGCTCTGTACAGTGTACAGTCAGTTGCTCAAGGATCTGGTCTGCCCATTAGACATATCTTATTGACATTTTAGTGACAAAAGAAGTGTCATGGAAGGTGACAGAACACTTTATTATACGACCGTATAACTTTATTTATCATTTCATATTTCTAAGAGCCAGAGACCTATAATGCTTGCGTGGACTTCGCTACATGGCGACGAAAATTGCACTAAGTATTAAGATAATTTATTATTAATTATGATAGGACACCTTTAGGCGAATGTCTACCTGTGAGAAAATGTCCCCAGTTCGAATACCCGCTAAATTACAATGCTGCAATGATATCAATATAAACTAATCCATTTCTTATGTAGTTTGAGAAATGAACATCGTTCAATAATCCCTATCTATATCTGTTTTGCCTATATGTTTTATATTCTACGTATTTCGTAGCAAAGATACTGTCTAGATTTAATTTTACATCTTAAGTGAAACCGATTCATCAATAATATTGTATCGCATTTCTTTTAGCCATGTACTGGCCGGTCAGAAAATAATTTAGAAGAAATGTAAGCGTTCCAGAATGGAACGTGATAGTCATTTGTTTTTTTCTCTCCGGTTGTTCCCCTATGTTTTTTCATTTTGTGTTATTTATTTACCAATCAGAAATATATTCCTTTTTAAGAAAGATTACAATCATTTTACTTGCAAATCAGTTTACGGACTATACTACTCCTGTGACCCGCACAGATGCAGTCACAAAGTTCTATTCGGTAAAGACAATACCAGCAGTGTTTTTATACCGTTATGATTTATTTTAGTACGTATATAAAAGATGCATTCAAAACAAAAACATGTTGTCTTATTAATAGACATAGAGAAAGTTTCTGTTATAGTTAGTACAAGTAAAAGCACCTGTGGCAAGGCCTAGTTCGAGCTCTACGTTAATAAGAAAATGGCAGTTGAAATCATTAATTTGACATATAATGGAGTTAGATAACCGGCTTCTCTAACAGTAATTAGCCATTTGTATAAAATAATCGAAAGCGATTTTTCATATGTTAAAACATACATCAACACCTGTCCCCCTGAGGGTAAGGCAGAGATTGCTTCCATTAATATATTTTACAGTAGTGCGACCTTGACAACTCTTCACTCGACCCACAATAGTAATAACATTTATGATCTTATTTTTCTAATCGTGGTGGTGTTGTAGTTTTTCAATAAGCAATAAATAATGTATCGCAACAGCGTGCGGTGTCCGGCGCACGCGCAGCCAGTAACGAGCAGCCGCCGCCGCCACCGCCGCCGCCGCCGTGCCATCGTTGCGCAAGAGCCCCACCCAGGTTTGGCACGAGGCATGATTGAGTCATAAGAGATGGCGATTTTGTTTGTGCATTTTTAGAACGTATGTTATTGACAATAAAGAAAACGTAAAGAAATACTTTACCAGCCAGTTTCGTTGAGGGTTCATTTGGAAACGGTATCAAATTTCCCATGATTTGTTAAATATGGTTTCGAATTGTGCTGCAGATGTACAATGCGTATATTTTGGATAGACTGTGCGCTAGAAAGTATTATATTGTGCTGATAATGAAGATAGTAAACGCGTATATCAAAGCCATTAAACTCTATTGGTCTCACCAATAGAAACAGCTGCACCGAGTACAAGTTAAACTGCTGTTCCTATCTCTTTGTAATGTGTTAAAAAATTACAAGGCATTAGGAAGGCAGAAATGTGATCCGAGGATCTTGTAAACACGATCGGCTCTCATTGACTGACAAAGGCAGAGTAGGGATTGTCGTGGTGCTCTTTGGAGGTAGGCCTATATTAATCAGTGGACGTCAGCAAGTTAACATGAATGGATGAAGAAGACAAATTTTCCTCCGTCAGCGTAACTTTTTTATTAGTAAGGAGGTACAATTATAATGCTCATATATCTTTTAAACACTGGGAAACTCTTCAAAAGGCTACTATTAGGCTTTTAAAATTAAAAATCGCTATAATCTTGAAACTTGTAACACACGCCAACTGATTCCGCTCTAGTCTAACCTGTGCTCACAATGATATACTTAGTAGATCTAGTCTAGATACCGTGTAATGACATCTAGCATATCATACTATTGCATACCTGATGTACTTACTCTTGTTCATGTGTCTATAGCCATAGAAGGTACACATATACATACTTACGGAAGGTGTGCGAACCCTATAAAAGTGATAGGCTCAACTCCTAGGTCAGTTAGTAGCTTGGTAAACAGTGAGCATTTTCTTAGCAAGTGACTCTCCTCTGCATTTTCTCAAAGTTGGCAAAAGGTACAAAAACCCTAAATATGCCGATTATTCCCAGTAGTTAAACCATTTTTCAGGGTTGAAGACCCCTCCTCCTGAGGGGACGATTTTTGCACTGAATTAAGTATCTTGGACAACAAGAATTTCGCAGTTCTCTCTCAGATTTAATATTAATTTTATATTGTAGTTGGGTTCGCTTTTTAAGATCTATTGAAAAATATGTGTTAATGCGAGCATGTGACCTTTATTAATTCCGTTTTGAAATAACAAAGTATACATTTTCCTTCAGAAAGGAACTCTTAAACGTTCTAGTGGGTATAATATATGAAATATGTGAGCGTATTTCTTTGAAAATACGACTTTGACAGTCACATAATTAGAAAATTGTGAAGTCGCTATCAAACCTGTACATGACATTCGGTCGCATTTTACAACCGACGAGATAAGACATATTTGTAAGTACATTATGAGGTAATTAAAGATAGTTTAATTCCATAACTATGTAAGCTGAGTCACTTGATAAACAAATACCCATCTAGCGTATTTAACGCAACAACGTGATAGGGGGTGGACCTACCGACCGCCGTTATCGGCTTTACAGGTGTAGTTACTAGTAAGTTAAATAAACTCATTATCGATAGATCATCAATGTTGTCTGACAAGGGACCAAAAGGTACCCGATTTGATTTCCTAGGATTTTTAACATATGATATGTATGTATCTTTCGGTTAATTGTATGATAAATTTTTATTGTATTTTTTCTTTTCTGTTTAGAAATAGCATGTATAATGTGATTGCTGTTAGGTTCACCAACAAAAATAAAAAATAACATAGTGATAGTCCGACCTTGTATGCCAAGGCATATGGTGTGTGGACCCAAAAGACTGCGACCACGGCGTTGGACGCTACAGTACTTTTTTGAAGTTTTGTATTATACAAAAATGTTTGTTCTTTCTAGTTATCAAAGTACCATCTTCCGGAAGCGACTTTCGTTTCGGAAGCAATTAAGTGTTTTTTTTCGTTGGCCATCGTACGCCATACTTCTGTCTATGGGGCGTGAAACGATTTTTTCACAAAGAATTTCTTAACGCTTAGGTTCGCATTTTCGCTTTTTAGTAAGGGTCTAAGGGTATAAAAGAAAGTCGTGTTAGTTACACTATTTATAACTCAAGAACGGCTAAACCGATTTGGTTGAAAATTGGTGAGGAGGTAGCTTAGAACCGGGAGACGGACATAGGATACTTTTTACCCCGATCCTGTTGGTCGCGTCGCTATA
>SJJU01011548.1:0-17487 GCA_012932125.1 Conopomorpha cramerella
GTGCAAAAAGAGGCACATTTGCAAAAGCTGTATTCATTAAGTTCCACTTTAGTGTCACTAGTAATCATTATTTTATTGGTTGTAGTAAAACCTACCGCCATCGGAAACGAACACAATTACAACAGTAATTAAGAAACTAAATTATGTTAGATGGAGAACTAGTCAAGTGTCTACAATTATACTCGTACATCAAAATAATTGTAACTCTCTCTGTAATGGTAATTAGATTAGACATATAAAAATAATAGCTTTCTGTATAATAAAGCTACAATAATAGCTATGTTGATCAGAAGGAACAAACACCCAAAGATTTGTCACTAATCTACTGTTGAATTAAATTGAGCATAGTGAAATGCATTTGCATAGCAAGTGCCTCTATTATGATTTAGGAATTAAATGCGTGAATGTGGTATCACCTGCAGACAGCTATGCTCAAAGCATTTACTCATGACTGAGGTTGATCAAGGTGCTGTGAAGATATTTGACAGTTTCGAATTGACTATTTTCTGACCATCTCCTCTGCGGGAAGCCAAAGACAAATCACAGTGGCGTGAAATTGGAGAGGCCTACATCGAGCAGTAGACGAATGTAGGCTGATTATGGTGTTTATCTGTACGATTTCGTGCTTCGTACGTCATATCATAGGCCACATCTATACATATATTATACATGCGAAAGTAACTCTGTCTGTCTGTCTGTCTCGCTTTCACGCCAAAACTACTGGGCCGATTTAAATGAAATTTGATATTTAGCTAGTTTAGAGCCTGAGAAAGGACATAGGCTACTTTTTAATTAGAAAAGATGTTGTAAATAATTTAGGTATATTGGCAAGATAATGTTTGCCGGGTCAACTAGTCACATATAATCTAGTAAAACTTTTTCACAATTAAACCTAGATGCTGAAGAAAAGCCAGAAAAAAAATCAGCACATGTCTTGGACCAAACTTCCAATATAAGCAAACAAAGCTTGTTGCGGATATAAAACTATGTAACTATATTTTGAATTACGATTTTTTTTAAATAAAATGTTACATAAAAACAGAATTATCCACATAGTAAAAAGTTCCCGTAGCCATACATAAAAAAATACGAGTAGACTAAATAACCTCCTTCGTATTCTCGTAGGTTCAAAAGTTCGTTTTGTGTGTAAAAAAAATAAATATGAGAATAAAGAATAGGTGATTCCTCGCAAGAGGGTTAGGCAATCGGGGTTAACGCTGGACAGAAAAAGAAAGAATTTAAACGTCAATTCGCCACCGATGTAAACAAAGTCATAAATCTATGCACACAATTATTACTTCACCATATAAAACCGCTACAAAACTATATAATCACGCGACAAATGCAATGTAAGTTTTAAAAGCCTTATTTCACATCGAGGCAATGTCACAGACAGAACACATCAGCAGTAAAGCAAACGGGACAACCTGGAGTATTATAGTAAAAACCCTCCACGACTCTGTCGCTCCAAATTTCACCAGACGCGTTATGGCAAAGGGATTCCAAAAACCTTTGTAGCCACCGCCACCAGTTCAGTAGCAACATTCGCTGAATACAATACCACACTTATTTATAGTCAGAACGTCTGCCGCCATAGCGTTCTCGCTTATATTCGGGTAAAGGTGTGTATACAATGGTATTTTGGAAATGGTTTTGTCTATAACCTACGGCTTTACTAATAAAAAAAAGAAAGAAAGAGACCAAAAGAAAAATACTAATAATCGTCAGAAAGACAGAAAAGTTGATATCATATCGTCGGAAAACTTATTCCAAGGTTATATCAAAGTTCATTATATGTACTATAACTATAGTACCTAGTAGCTTTATATAAACGTGTAGCGTATAGCGTGTTTCTTGTTAAGGGGGTTAACGTTCTCCATTCGTTAATGCGACAGATTTTTTATTCGAATCGCTTTTTAAATACAGGTACAATGCCGTCATATCACGTTGAAAGAAATTTAAAAGTCGTGAAATAAAATAAATCGATTAAACATAATATTATCAAGTATTATAATTACTAAATTATGTAAGTGTTACTCAATAATATCTATTTAGAATTATAGAGATGCTTGAGCAAAACATTCTAGGAACCGAAAAATATAAAATTATAAACATTTAATAAACACGACAACTTAAAACCAACATAATAACTAAATCCTCTTAGATGGATTTTGCTTAAACTTATTAGACGATCTAAATGTGCGCTTGCAACATAAAATTATTTTCAAAGCATCATATGGTGAAAAAAAAACTATAAAAATTCGCATCTCACTAATAGGCAGTTAACGTGTTAGATTTTCCGCTTCAGGTTACAAAATGAGAAACGGTAGACAGGATCAATAGGTAGCACTATCCTACACGCTCATTCCAATTATCATAAATTTTAAATACAATAATCCTATTAGATTGTTTTTTTATCACTCTATCGATGTTCTGAGTGGCCAGTGTTTTTTTAAAACACTAACTCTGTATCTAAATTACTTATAGTTTACTACTAATAATTACTTACGGACATTCACCAAATCATAAAAAAGTAAAATATGAAGCGGTAAAACACCTTTTAGGCTTAAAATGTTTTAATTGTCACCAAATTAGGTTTGAATGTCATCGCGCTTTGTGGTCCAACTCGCGCATTTCAAATGTTTTTGTTGTTGCTGTTGCTCGAATCGTTTTAAATTAACGTCACAAATACATAATGAACGACTGAATCAAACTAAATGATCGTAGACCATTTGCCATTTGAACGCTGATTAGCAACAGACAGGATGGTGGCCAATCGCTTGTTCATAGAGAACTACCTGTCCCGGCAACACATTCATTTGCAAACATTTGTTTCGCCATTATAAGTTGCATTGCGAGAAATACAACTGGTAGATGCATAAAAAACTAGATAGTAGCCGATTCTCAGACCTACTGAATACACATATTTGGTAAGAATCTGTAAAGCCGTTTCGGAGGGGTACGGTAACTAACATTGTATTGTATATTAGATTAAAAAAAATCTAACTGACTGTTTCTTTACACAAGATCCTAATGATTCGGAGAAAGTTCTTGTAGAGGGACGTCAAGGATGTAGAGGTTTTTCCTCAAGTTCCATACCATATCTTAGTATATCCCTCGTGAAGTAATTAATAGTTACATTAAATTCCCTTTTGAAAAAAAGAAACTATTGACAGTAACTTGAACTTGATGTGAACTAAGAAGATTCATAATTATTATGCAACATGCAATTGCATTATAATAACCTACAATTTCAATTTGAAATGGAATGCTGATAGAATACCAAAGAAGCACAAAGATCTTAAAGCTGTTATTTTCACGTTCTTGGCAATAAACCACATTTTTCTCTCAGTATTATCAGTGCAAATGAGGGATATCCTTTATGAGTCAGAAACTATCAATAATAATCGTGTGATCCTTAAGGATTAGCACAAATGCGTTTTGTTACATATTTGTTTGTGTGTATTTTTATGGCTATGGCTGAGGTGCATTTTCTTTTTCTTTTTTAAGAGGGAAAATAAAGAATGTATTTGTTTTATAAAAAAGGGAAGATGTCACATCAGGCTTGTCATGTTTGTACCGATGTAAAATGACCCAAACATGGGATTCCCTGGTGATAATCTGGCCTGAATTAGTGATAACCTGGCTTGACGTCGTGGGGGATGATTAGTCACAGTTCTACACATAAAAGCGTATAGTCTGACCCGGGATAACTGAGTTTTTGTTTCCAAAATAGAATTAAGTGTAATCTTAAAAATAACACGCATTCGTAAGAGGTGTGACTTTATTCTAGTAGGTACCTATGAATAAGGCCTCCGGTATAAAGGGCCCCTTACTATGATACGGATTGTCGGTGCCTTTGTAGCGGCGATCAAGTCTGCGAACAGGTCCTAAGGATTTATTCACAGTGTTTCGGGTTTTGGGACGCTCCGGCGGACTAACGGTTGTTGGTTCAAGGCCATTCCTAATGTTTTGACTCGCTGCTGTGTTGGTGCTTTGTTTCCAACTGTTGGCTCTTCTCTAACTGTAAAACCTTTGCCACTGTTTTGCTACCGTCTTCGGTGATGTTTCTTTAAATGATTTGTTAGTTTTAGACTGTAGTTTAACACGATTGATAGCATTGAGGAATGTATGCTTCGCTAAATTGTAAAATTCTGGTGTTCATTTTATATTTGTTGTAATGCTTTGCTGGTTGTCGTAAAGATCTATAATATTATAAAGATCATCTTTCGAAGGTCAGGGAAGGTTTCAAAAGGTGTATTTCTTCCAATACAGGGGACACTAAGGCAACTTCCTAAGACAACATAAATGTTGGCCAGGAAAACCAGAAATAAATGAAAGAAACTTTGTGAGTTCATTCTCTTTGGGTTGTTTTAGTAGTTTTTTATTAGCGAATTTTTGGATTTATAAAACATCATAGAAGTAGTGTGAAAACTAGTACCATGGATAAACTACTTTTTAAATTTTCTGATAAGAATCTCACTAAGACTTGAATTTGTGTAATGCCAAAATTAAAAAAGCATTTGCCAACATGTTCGTTCATGTCTTAAATTTCAATGTCCAATATTTGTTCTCTCTTGTGGAAGTTGCGATAATAATAATTAAGCACGATTTGTAACACTTAAACTAACGTTTAATTTAATGTAAATGTCATTGGTCTATTTCATAATGGTAATCTATAATATAAATCATTCATTCATTCATCACTCACTCATCAATGCCCAGTCTAAACCTTTGGCCCTAGTAACTTGAAATTTTGCATAGTGGTTCCTTTTTGGCTATTTACGTGAGATACGAGTAAGAAAGGACTTTTTATAATTCATCTCCTAAGGAGAGTTAGGAAAGAGAAGGTAAAATCTTTATCTTGTGGTATAAACTCTTTCTATCTTTAAAGTTATGGTTTTAAAACTTTTATTTTGTGTATAGGTATAGTGGGTACCTACCTATAGGTGAAAAATAAGTAATAATAACAAAATAGCGTTACTAAACCACTTCAGTGTGACCGTCGAGACTGAGTTAAACAAAATATTTTTGAATAGATGTAGCTGTTGACGTTTCCCACAGTTTTTCCCGTCCACATGGGAATTTCTGGATAAATATTCCTTATGTATAAGCAGTATACTATATACTTTCGTGAAAGAAAAACTTTCTTGTCTACTCGTATTTTGTTTCGTCATAATATTACCTAATTATGGATGAAATAAACTAAATACATATTTCACGACTCCAACCAGCCCGTCATAATATACCTACCGGAGGTAACTAATACAAGGTCAATATCAAAACCTAGAAGGCATAGATAAGATGTAGAAAATAAAATATTCACCCATATATTTCATGCTAATTCGCGTCTAGTCAAGAGCGGTTACTAATCAAATAACCCGATCATAGATCAACAGACGTACAGTGCGACAATATTCTTTTGGCATATGGCTAAAAAGTTTCGGTTCCAATTAGCCAGTAAAGTTTTATTTTTAGCGACTTTAAAAAAGGGGTCTTACTCAATTGGACATACGGTCCAAGAGATATGCTTCTTATGTTTATTCGCGGATAAATACGTCGTTTATAAACCGATTTTGATGATTTTTTTTTTTTGTTGGAAACAAGATATTCGAAAGGTTGTGTTGTAATAAGGAAGTCAGGGTTTGAACATGGCAAAATAGATAAACCGAGAGGAACTTTGGCGGGCGACTAGTACTGGTTGAAGTTGGTTGTGTTTTATTTAAAGTTATGGCGAATAATGCTTAATATTATCACAATGCAAATATAAACAAAGCACCTCATCATCAGCCTTTATGCGTCGACTAGACATAGGCCTTCACGCGGTGTAACATAGTGCAGGCTGACAGACAAGGCTCAGGCAAACCGCCCGATGGCGGTATAACCATCCGATGGCGTAGGGGAAGCAAATCAGATAACGGATAGCAGCAGCATCAGTGAAAAGAATCTGCACTCTGCGATTGCCAACCCACCAGCCTAGCTTGGCCATACCTCCAATGTACTAGCAAACAAAGCACCTAAATCAAAACAAAAATGGAGAAGTACAGTCTGAAGGTCCTAAAGTCGCGGATAAATAGGTACCTAATAAACAAGTGTGCTCCATCGTAGACCACATCGCTTTTTAACATTAGACAGGATGGTGATCAAACGCATGTTCATTGTGTTTAAAAAGAAACACATTGACAGTACCTAACTTGTTCGTAGTCAGCTCGGAAATAGGTCTATTATTTCCCGTGTCGTAGCCAGCTACCAAATCCGGCTACGTAATGGGACTTTACGTCAAAAATATTCAGCACAAGCGGCAAAAGATTTGTAGCACTGTATTTGTGAATTGTAAATGAGCGGTTCCGATAGCGCCTTAGAGAAATAAAAATGGCGACATACAGTCGACCATCGGCCCTGAGGCAGTCACCAAATCATAATCACCAGGCCATTACCAGACAAGACCATACGTCCACCTATATTAAGTATAATAACTCTAACGAGTTTTTTATACGGCCCATAAGATTTTTTGGCTCAAAAAACTGCCATCCGAGCCGAGATGGGTCACTCAAAATTATAAGGTGGACGATGAATTTTTTTTTTGGAGCAGTTTATATCTTTGTTACTTGGATGTTTGACTTTGATTAGTGACAATGAGGGTTTTTGTTTTGATGAGTGGTGTGTACATGTATACGCGGCTTTATTAAACTCGTGTACTTCCCTAATAAGATGGATCCTTGTAATAGATATCCTTTAGATAATTTGTTGACTTTTAGATCGGAAGGCCCCTTTATTTTAATGCTATGAACAAGCATTTGACGACCAGCTTGCCTGGTGTTACGCAGCGATGTGGTATATGATGGGGCACACTTGTAGGATTCTTCATCAGTTTTGTTCCTTCTGCTCCAGTTAATTTACTCGGACGCAATACACCCTTACAAGATTATTACTATTACAGCGCCATATTATTATCCTTTACCATTAAATAAACGTCATGGCAAGATCAAGTCCATCGTCGACTTCTGAATAGAAGCCGTCACGCCGATTTAAAATCAATATTGCCTCAATCATTCTTCAACAATATGATCTCGGCAAAGGACTCGAGTAACACCATGACTGTTAGATATCGTCTGAATAGATTTTATAGGACCACTTTTGTTTAGAAAATATTATTATGCTTTTGAATGTGGTGTATCGTGTGGTATACAGAATGAGGCGTTCCGATTAGGCATGCTTAGTGGGTGCCTATCTTTTGTGCTTCTAGAGCACAGAAACAAAGTTAGGAATACTCATATCTATACATATTAATACTATAAAGAGGAAAGTATTGTATTTATCTGTTTATATCGATTTAACTCAAAAACTACTGGACGAAAATAAAAGCTACTAAAAAGTATTTGATGATTCTATCACTATTAGAATACTACATTATCCCTGAGTAACATTGGATGTACTTATTTTATCCTAAAATTCTCACGGGAGTAACACCACCCGGTTATATATTCTTATACGGGTCGCGGACAGTTCACATTAGTTACACAAAAAACTTTACCGAAACGTCGAATGTTTTACCTAGATTAATTCAGCAGATTGCAGATTTAGACAGACTTAAACTGTTTAAATAATTGTAAAATCAACAATCAAGCCTTTGTGAGAGACTTGACAAATGTCACTTGACGGCCACGTTTAACATAACAATCGTTTAAATATTTTACAAGACACAAATTGTTGTAGCTCTATTTCAGTCATTCAGTAAGTCACTTCATTTGTCAATTTTAAAGTACATCATTAGGTGTCAAATGCCGAAACAGTCGAGAAAAATACTTTATCAAGATGAATAACAAAATGACTTGTGACAACAAGAAATACTTATCACGTTTGACCAGTAAGCAGGGGACATTACACTGTGTCGTTATACCATACAGTAAGTGCGGATCATGAAATCACTGTGTATTACTTCAAATGAAACATGTGGTCGTCACCGCACAGCTGCAAATACCAGTCGAGCTTTTCTGACCAGGGGTTGTACTGTAGAATCTTGGAAAACTATTTGAAACGAGTCGTTTCAATGATGTACATGTCTTTTCTTTCGTACAACTAGTAGAGAAGTAAGAGTACAGAAGTTCACCCTAAATTACGGAAATCATTGGCTAAGGCCCTCATCCAGCAGTGGACGTTATGTGGCTGATGATAACGATGAAGTATCACATCTTTAATGAGAGGTATTCTGACAGCTTTAAAAATGTCAAAAGTAGTTCCAAAACTTCTCACAGGTGACGCTAATCAGACATGTTCTCAAAGAGAAACTTATTCTAGAATTGTCAACAGAAAATAAAACTATGGAAAGTCATCCCTGTCTAGGTAGTGCATTCTATGGAAATTACAAAGAACTGCAATGTGTTACCTGTCAGAAAACTTCCCATTCCTACTGGGGTGAGTAGAGGTAGGAGATATTAGAGGTATTGATACTGTTGCTCATTAGTGGCATGCTTTTATGGCGATTGCTGTAAATAATCACGACGTTGTCAATCGATAAACTTTGTTGACTCCTAACAATCATCGAAGATATAACGGGAATCGAACCAACTTTAAATCAATAAATTCTAGCTTGACAAGTAGAGCTTAGATAGAGAAAAAATATTGGAATATACGAGTATATTATTATTTATAAATCGAGTTCGCTTTATCAGTTCGTGGATACATATTGTACTAGCTATGTGACTAGTTTCAATCAAGTAGTGAAAGCGATAAAAAGAGACAAAATTATTGTTAAATATGACAAGCTTGCATTTAAGAAAGTAACCCTATACAACGAAACAGTCATAACAAAATTTATGAATCAGACAATATAATTTCACGAGCAACTAAATTGTATACTATTAAGTTGTAGCTTTATTGATCGTGTACAACTTATGGTACGGTTTTATAGTAACACCCCATCGCGACGAACTAGCCATTTGCACATATTAATCAGGGCAAATCGTCATGCCTGAGGCCGGCTGCCATTACAAGGGTAGCAGAGGCAGTGCGCCGGTAATCACACGTATGCGGGATCGGTAGCACGCATCTTAACATGCCGAGATACGATGACGTTGGAACATTTGTGGCGTTAACAGATTGTTGCAATAGTTCTCTTTTGTTTAAGTTCCGTAAATATTTTTTTATTTATTTATTATCACACAACAAGAAAAACTCGCAAAAACTTATAAACTAAACATAAACTAACGAACGAAAACTTATACTTATAAACAATTTCCAAACATAACGAAAACAATAACACTAAAATAAACCTCTATACATCATAACAGTAGTAATATAAATCTTATTTTACACAATAGGTACATCTTCCAAAGAAGGATGGTGTGTGGTATACATAAACAAAATCTATGTCACATATATTATTGTGTTTAAGGAATGAAATTCCTTACTTTATACCTGTACCATTACAAATTGTCCAATACAGGTAAATATAATGTAATTAGTTGAATCTAGTTTTTTATCTTCAGTAATTTGTAAGTGACCTAAAATTTGTGGTAATAACTGGATTTCTTCTAAATTAACGGTAATTCAAATATTCGTATTACTTACTACCTGGGCTAGAATAGGACATGATTATACGACCACCCTTTTATTTGTATTATAAACTACCTATTTATGGAAATTTGTGAGTCTCTGGCACCCATAGCACTGGGTACCTAGTTTGGGGCCAGATTACGATTATACGAAATATATTGAGATAATAATAATATCATCGCATATGAAATGTAATTAACGTTGTTAAAAATGTCATTTGACGGCAAATATGATTACCCAAGTCTATCTATAACTTAGTTGTTCGCTAGTCGTTACGTTCCGTAGCCGTGAGCGAGGGCCGACTCTGTTTGTAAATTACACACAGATGTTGGACAGTTTGTATACATACTTATGTAGTACCTCATGGTTTTGTTCAAACTACTTATTCACCAAAATTAGATATGTTAGTGCTCTAACGGTGGAATTCAAACGCATTATAAAGCTAATAGCTACCTAAGTTGCATTATGATCTGGATGACAAGGCGAAATATCTTTTTTAAATATTTTCATCATAATAAAGTAAACACATATAAATCAGTAAGAAAAATTCACCAGTGGCAAGAAATATTCACGAATCAAACGCCAAAGATCATTCATTATATTTAGACATTTTGACCACCACCATTTTCATATTCATACTAGCTTTCCGCCTGCGGCTTCGCCCGCGTGGACTTCGGTTATATTGCGGTATAATGGACAATTGTAAGAAAACATATCATTTGTACAGAAAAATGTAAGTTTCCCTCGGGAATATCATTTTTTTCCGGGATAAGAATTACTCTATTATTTAATCCGGACTTATAACTTTACGTATGCAAAATTTCAAAGCAATCGGTTCAGTAGTTACAGCGTGAAAGCGGAACAAACAAACAAACTCACTTTCCGATTTATAATATTATAAGTAAGGATTAGTTTATTGTTATCTTGTTGTAGGTGTCATACAGGTGTTATAGACATAGACACTAATTTATTTTTAAACAACACACACGAACAACATATTCAGTACAGTTATGTAAAAATAAGGGTAACAAACATGAACCCTGTTAGGGTATTGCATTGACAATTACTTATATCTAAAGTGGACCTACTTATAATAAGAATATAATATTTTAAACACTTATACATATAAATCTTATGTCTTCAATCTTTATAATTGAAGAAGCGGAACAGGAACCTTGCGTCACTGGTTCTGAAATATATTCGGGGTAAAAGATTGATAAACTTACCACTTGTAGGCGTATCGAAACATAGTATAAAACACAGTCGCCACCCGCTGTCTGTCCCTATGTATGCTTAGATCTTTAATAGGTACTACGAAACGGATTTCCATACGGTTATTTATAGAGTGATTCAAGAAGATAGTTTATGTGTCATACATACGTGCATCTTTATCTTTAAACGAGCAATTCTTGTATATATATATATATATAATTGGAATCTCGGAAACGGCTGCACCGATTTTCATGAAATTGGGTATGTAGAGGGATTTGGGGGCGATAAATCGATCTAGCTTGGAATCTCGGAAACGGCTGCACCGATTTTCATGAAATTTGGTATGTAGAGGGATTTGGGGGCTCTAGCTAGGTTTAATTTTTAGAAAACATCTTTCCAACCGTGTATTCGGGCATGAAAAATGAATATTAAGCATACAACGTTTGCTGGGTCAGCTAGTATATTATTTAAAGAGGAACATTGTCAATAATGTACATTGGCAAAAAAAAAATTGTCGGGTCAGCTAGTGTTCACCATCACTAGCCACATGACGTCCACTGTTGGCCGAGGGTCTCCTCCAATGGTTTCCGTCATTTGGGGGGAAATGCCAATAATCGCCACGCTTGGTAGGCGGGTTGGTGATCGCAGTGGTGTTTAGCTCACAGAGAGCGCTGCTGCCCGTCCCGTGAACAGTTCCCTTGGTTGTCTCTTACGACCCCCACGACAGAAAAAGTTGGGCTGGGAGGTGACACATGTATCCTATTCAACGTCACCACACGGCTAATGCGGCAGCAAACTTCACAGCGTTACGTTTAGTGTAAATTGCAAGGAAACTGGCTATTCAATTCTTTTTATTGGTTCCTAGTAATCAAAGAGGATAGGTTGCAAAAGCGTGTATGTGTTGTGAAAGTTTAGGTAGAGCGTTAATGTTGTAGCTGCGTCGAGATGAGCTTCAGAAACACATATCAAAAGAGAACACGATTAAGAATTAACTGTATTCTATTAGAGCGATTCACTTGTAAAGGGAGGTCGCTGGTTTGAGTCCGGTTACTGGACGTGTACCAATGGGACTCTTTTTCAGAGCCTATGTACGCAACGCAACGTTTGTACGTTGAAGGACGACATCGTGATGAAACCCGCACACCACAAGGTGTCTGTATTTTATGACGGTGATGGGCTCAACCCCTATAACGTTGGGTTAAATACGCTTGGTGAACCGTTGTAATTTGCTTTAGCTGCCTACTCCGCTTTGGGATTAAAAGGCGTGAAGTGTACTTTTTTTGTATTCTATTAATATTTAGAAGAGTAGAACCAATGTTAAAAAGAACAACAAATATCATATAACACGTAAACAAAAACAATGTTTCAAATGAAAACATAATTAGCGAAACCAACTTAAACTAAGATGAATATCTACAAATTTTATTTTTTCAAATAGCCGTGTGGTGACCGCGAACTGTTGTCACTCCAGACCAAGCAACCGAGGGAACTCTCCAGAAGGGCAGAAGCGTATTGTATTGCTCTCTGTATTGTACTCGTGTAGTATCAGCATCGTATTCGTGAGGCGGGACGCTAGTAGAATTTAAATATATAAATAAAATTAAATTTGTTACTTGGCACTATTTGTGTGTAAGATTAACAAGCTACCCTCATTTTTAAAAGTTCCGTTGCCAGCCTGACCTTTGTCAATAACTGCTTCTTATTAATTAAAGATCGTTTAGAAAACTGAAAACAGAAAATCATTAATGCCCAGGACATGAAAACCTATTACTAACAAGAAACAGTACCATTTATAGTATAATAATATTAGGTATTATACTCCTTAATTATTAATTTAGTAGATTATTTAGCTCTAAATCTGAACACAGGTAAGTAGCGACATCTATACTAATGATATTGAAATCCCTCAAATATGCAAGCCTTCAACTAGAAAGTTGAAACGGACTTTCCCGCTCAGCTTTTCGTTGACGTGCTTGTTGAATACATACGGAGTTCTGAATCTTGACACTAGATGGCGCTGATGGTGAATGTAATAAATAGCTCAAACTCAAAGTAAAAAAGCGGTCAAGTACGAGTCGGATTCCCACACAAAAACGGTTTCGTAGTATAAAACAGCAAAAAAAATATTTTCTTCTACAACTTCAATGACTTATGAACCGATATTGATGTTTTTTTTTTGTTAGAAAGAAGATATTTCAAAGTTGGTCCCATAAGATAAGGAATTCAATGTTTTATGATGGCAGACGAGATAAATCGAGAGGAATTAAAAAAAAACGTAGGCGCGAGTAGTTGGTACTGATTGAAGTCAGTTCTTTTAAAAAAAGTTAATATTTAACTGTCGCGCGGTAACTGCTTCATTGCTTCTATTCCCGTGAGTATTTCGAGTCGGAAATACCCATGTTACGTTTGGTAGGTAGGAGCACTCTAAAAACCTTGTATGTATATACAGCCAGCTAAGAATTTCGTCAACCACCCTTAAGTTAAAACTTATAGATACATAGGTATGAAAAAGACACGACTTTAAGGTTCATTTTTTACTTGTCGCGTATTGATTTTGATATCTTATTGATGGTTAAATGACAGGAAGATACAATCAAGTTGAATTTGCAAGTAAAGACAAATGAAAAACAACAAACAATATGACAATAACTGTTACTGTTGGTACTTAGTACCAAATTTTTTTATTCGATGTAAATAAAAATAATGATATAAAATTAATAAACAGTTTGCATCTTACGACATACTTACAAAACATAGTAAATATTTAGTATTTATTTATTAGCATATGTCTTAAGTCTAAGACATAACCCTGTTAGGGCGTTGCAGTAATAACAATAATAGAAATCAAATAAATATTTAAAATTGTCTATAAATATATTAAATCTCCTACTGTGATATCGATACGTCAAGGAAATGTAACTAGCGGTATTGAGGTCTATTCGTATTCCAATACTCTACTTTGTGACTCAATAATGTGGGCATAAACGTAAGCGGATATTCAAAACGTAACACGTAAACGATATCACAGTAAACGTAAAATATTTGCATGTGACCTACTTTAGACGTTGTAAATTTCAAGTTCAATGCAATTTGTCATACATTCGAGGTGTATATTTTCCCTATGGAAATGATTCCATTCTCTCGATCATTATACCTGAAGGCATAGTGTAGTCCGTTAGGCCGCGAGAGTGCGGGTCGCATCACGACAGTCGGCAGCTCGGCCCCGGCGCAACCGAACGCGGCAATGTTTTTCGAAAGTTTCCTGCTCAACCTTGGCGTAATAGTCGTATTGCTAGTCGCACTGATATTCGACTATGTCACAAAGTTCTTCAGCTATTTCTACATTCGTCACATTCCGTACAAGCGGCCGATACCGTTCTTCGGCAGCGATCTATTCCGTGTTCTGAACATCCGCGGCACCACAGACGAAGTCAACAATCTCTACGCCCAACATCCTACGGAACCATTCGTTGGATACATCAAAAGCAGAATTCCAGACCTAATTGTAAAGGATCCAAAACTCATAAATGTTATGCTCGAAAAGGAATCAGCACACTTCAGTAATCGAGGCCTTTGTCTGGATAAGTCACAGGATGTTTGCTTACGAAATAACTTATTTTATGCCGAAGGTGAAAAATGGCATTTACTGAGAGGAAATTTAGAGTCAGTATTGAAAAGCTTCTCAGAGAAATTTCAACAGAATGAGCTGAGTATCGTTAAATATTTGCAAGAGGTAAACGGCGAGGTAAGTGTGCAAATTTTTCTGGAGAAAACTATGGACTGTATTTTCAAACAGTTGTTATTTGAGGAGGTGAGCCCTCGAGAGGAAAAAATATACAATCAATTGAGGTCAGATGTCCAGAAACGGTCGCCGGTTGCAAGATTTACGAGTTACTTGAAAGTGATGTTTCCGTCGATTTACAATCGTTGTGGTCTTACAACGCTGCAAGTGAACTCGGAACAAGTGAAACAGTTGTCGTGGAACACTGAGCTAATTCAACACGGCAAAAAAATGAAAGCACTGTGCCCCGAAACTAACGAGAAAGCACTGAAGAACTCAGAAATTGATCACACAGTAGCTCTATTTTCCTCATTCATTTACGAGGGCTACGTCCCGTGCCTGAATATATTAACTTGTTTGATGTACGAATTGGCCCGTAATCCCGAAATTCAACAAAAGTTGAAATCGTCTTCAACTGATGAATATTTGAACAGAGTCATAAAAGAGACGATGCGGATGTATCCACAGTACTCAATTTTAAATAGAAAATGTACGAAGACGTTTAAGTTTAAAGATACTGGACTATTGTTTGACAGGGGTGTTACGGTGACCGTTCCAGTGGATGCCATTCATAAGGACAGCAAGTATTTTCCGATACCGGAAGTATTTAATCCAGAGAGGTTCTCAGAAAATTGCGAGATGTCGGAATGTGTTTATCTTCCATACGGCGTGGGACATCGCAGGTGTGTCGGTGAGTGTATTTTAAAACGACTTTTGTTGTTCCAAAGTAAATAAAACACAACATTTACGATTTCCAGTGTTTTCGCTGTATAATGCAGCGAAACTGTTTAGGACTTACGATGAATGAAAACATCGTGAGGAAACCTGCGTACTAACAACTGGCGGGTTGTTTCATCTATCCCAACTGGCCATCCCGACCAATTGGTATAGATGGAATAATTTTTTCATACGTCCCAACTTGTCAATTTCAAAGGAATATAAATAAAAATAAGTAATAAGAATCCATAGCTGGGCCATGCAATGCAATTTGATAAAGTACCTCTTAGGATAACAAATTACATGAAATTTTTTTTGGAAGTTGGGAAGAATAAAAAAAAATATGGATCAGTAAGCATCAAGTCAAAGTGCCGATATTCTCACTAGCTTTTATATTGGGGATTGGGTTTTGTGGGATATCCTAATGAGAGTTAGTACAGAAGTAGCTCTCATTTATAGATCACCTTTTTCTGATAACAAACGTGATTCACATGTTCTGATATGTATGTCTGTCATTCTTTATTGTTTTATGTATAAGTAAATTTCAGACTGTTAAAGTTAAACGACCAGTGGACGCCTTTGTGAATTGTGTTAAAGGGCCTTACTAGTGCTGTCTCTAAAAGAAAAAAATAAGAATAAGTAGTCGCAGAACGAACAAGTACGTGGTTTGGGAAATTAGGTATACTGAAAAAATTTATATCTGTGTCATACACGCACTGTGCCTTGAAATCTCCAGACAAATAAAAGGAATACTGTAGAATGTAGCAGAAACCTTCTATAATTAAACCATATTTCCACAGGCGAGGAATTGTCCCAACTCATCATCAAAGCGGTGACCAGATCTGTCCTGAGGAAGTACAAGCTGGACACTTGCACACGAACACCAGCCCAGCTGAGATATGTGGACCACAATTTCTCCCGTTACTTGGTCGACGACGTACATTTGATTTTGACACCTGTGTAAGTTAGAATACTTTATAAAGGACTCGTGTTCCCCTCCGGATTAAATTCGTGTAATTTCAGTTATTCACACAAACTTTAACATCGACACTTGACTAAAGCCCATTGTTTCCTTGCCTACTTTACCATTTCATAAGAAAAAAATGTACCCCGGCTATATGCAAAAATGTTCCGACCAATGTCCATACAACCAAACTTTTGCATTTACGATATTAATAGCCTAAGATTTATAGGATTTTTAACACTTTTCCGGGCAGAAGTTGTGTTGTAATATCTGGCGATAGCCCTTCACTGTCCAAAGTCTTAAACGAAAAAAGTGAAGCTTTTGTAAGAAAAAAAAAAACACTATTGCCCTACATTTCTTGGAGAGTAAACATTTTGTAATCGCAATTGTAACAGTTGATACGATTTTTGATTGGTCTGACGCCAGTCATTTACAACACTCACTGATCAATGTTTTGATTGCGATGGCAGATTAACACGCTTCAAGAAAAGATCATAATTCGAATGTTTTGTAGCAAATATTGTAAAATCTATACTAATACTAGCTGTCCCGGCAAACATTTGTTTTGCCATAATAAGTTGCCTTTGTACCCCGTGTATTGGGAGAAATACAACTGGCAGGTGGATAAAAAATAGAAAGTAGCCGATTCTCAGACCTACTGAATACGCATATAAAATTTGGTAAAAATCGGTCAAGCCGTTTCGGAGGAGTATGGCAACGAAAACTGTGACACGAGAATTTTATATATTAGACTAGCTGTCCCGGCAAACATTTGTTTTGCCATAATAAGTTGCCTTTGTACCCCGTGTATTGGGAGAAATACAACTGGCAGGTGGATAAAAAATAGATAGTAGCCGATTCTCAGACCTACTGAATACGCATATACAATTTGGTGAAAATCGGTAAAGCCGTTTCGGAGGAGTATGGCAACGAAAACTGTGACACGAGAATTTTATATATTAGATTATAAAGCTGAAGAGTTTGTTTGTGTTGAATAGACCATTTATCGATACGCGCAACTATAAGGAGCGAAGAAATAATGGAAAATGTGAAAAAAACGGGGAAAATTTTTCATCCTTGAGGGCTTCAGTTGCGTGCGCTGCGAAAACGGTTCAAGATAGAAAAAATATATGTATGAAAGAATTATTCCTCTTGAAAGGATCTAAAAAAATGTCCGCTGCAGTACATGTCTATTTTTTAAGATTAACTTACTAGAACCGTTTTTATGGTAAAATTTGGTCGAAATTAATGCATAATA